>SNQJ01S0111468.1:22970-51773 GCA_010110895.2 Picea sitchensis | reverse complement strand
CAGTATAACCCTAGCACAACCTAAATTACCATAATAAACAAAGTGTTTGACGAAATGCCACAATCAGAGAACAGTTAAAAATTAATGAAAAATGTGATGTTCCTGGCACCTTGGCTTGGGAACATTACATTCCTTATATTGGTCCTAGCACCCACCCAAACATGAATCCTAGTATGTTTAGGTGCAAGAATCTCAATATGGTTGCCCTCACCATTGTTCCCATTGTTCACATTGGAACCCCTTGAACCATTGTTACTCCCATGGTTCTGATTTGTTCAGTTACTAGCAATTAACTGTGTCAATAGTTTTGTTAATTGTTGCTACCCAGTGGATAAGCCTTCTAGGATTTGTATAGATTTTCCCTCATTATTATCCCCATGACTTCTTCTTGTTTTGTCTCTGGTTGGTTCTCCCTTATTTCTCCTTCTTCGTTAAATATGTCTTATTCCCCTCGCATATTTTTGGGTTACTTTTAACCTTCACCTATGGCATCTTTACACAACATTATGTTGGAAGGGAGTCAAAGGTTCACAGACAAGAACTACAACACATGGAAGCAGTGGATGTTGACCATCTTTTAGTATAGGTGCATGGCAAATATTTTCCTTGGTAAACTTACCTAGCCTGGAGTTACAGGTAAAGACCAGGATAAGTTTAATGAGAAAGACAGAGAAGCAATAATGTTAATTAAGTTATTTGTGACAAATGAGATGCTTACAGATGTCTAGAGAGGTAAGACTTCCTCAATGATTTGGACACATTTGAAATATATGCATGAGATATCAAACAAAGGCAGAGCCTTCTTTCTGAAGAACATGTTTTCGATGATGATGGATGAGCATGCATCCCTCCACGAGCATTTTCTCAAGATCAAAGATATTTTAGAACAGTTGATGGCCATTAGTCGAAAGATGGAGGAAGACATGGTGGTAATCACACTAAAAAGTTTATCATGTGCTTATGAGCACTTTATTGAGACCTTGAACATCACTTCCATTAATGTTGACCTGAAGTTTGATGAGCTTTGCAATAAGATCTTGTAGCAGGATAGATGGAAGAAACAGCTCAGTAGTAGTCGTGGGACAGAGGATTTTGAGCAGGCCTTTTCTACCAAATTAAAGGGAAAAGGTAAATGGGCCAAGAAGACGGGACAGAGTAGCGATGAGGATGACACCAAGGATCAGAAGACCATCAAATTAAATTATTGTGGCAAGGAGGGCCATATGAAGAAGCATTGCGGAAAGAGGTTGGTTAACTAGAAAACCAACCAAGGAGGGACTCAACAACAAGTTCATGTCGCGGAACATACAGAGGAGAAGGAACCATCTTTCTATGCATTTATGGCCACGACACAAGCATATCAACCTAGGTCATCTGCTTGGTTCATCGATTTAGGGGCATCACATCATTTCACCAACAGATAGGATTGATTGATAGAGTACATGCCTTCTTCTTTTAAGGATTCAGTGATCTCCAGTGGTGGTGAGGAGTATACCGTTGTTGACGAAGGAAATGTGCAGATTTACTTTGGAGGAAAAATGATAATCTTCCTCAATGTATATTGTGTGCCATGTATGGAGCTTAATTTTCTTTCAGTTAGTCAAATTGTGTGGCACAATCCCAAACTAGATGTCAACTTTAGCAATCACAAGTGCTACATAGTTGACAAGGAGACCAAGAAAATTGCTTCTCTTGGTGTCAAGAACCACATATTGTTTAAATTAGTGGATATTGGACAGGTCAGAGAGCATGCACTAACAACCAAGAGTGCATCAGATATCAGTATACACTATTGCATTAGAGGTATGGGCTCCTCAACTTGACCTACCTCTCTCATTTGGCACAAGATAATATGGTAGATGGTCTTCCAAAGATTCAATAGCATATCCAAGGAGTTTGTGGAGCTTTCCATGGAAGGAAGCAACACAATGCACCATTTGATGAAGGACAAGCATAGAGAGAACAAAGAGTCCATCAACTGGTTCATGTGGACATTTGTGGAGCAATGAACACGGAATCAATCATCGTTGACAGGTATTTCCTTATGTTTGTTGATTATTATAGTAGGAAAATGTGGGTGTATTTTTTGAAACTGAAATCTGAAGTGTTTAATGAATTTGAAAATTTCAAAGCCTTAGTAGAAAAAGAGTTTGGTTGTCACATTACCTCTCTTAGGTCTAATAATGGTGGCGAATTATGTTCCAAAGAATTCAAGAAGTTGTGTGCTAAACATGGGACCAAAAGGAAATTTACTACACCTTACACTCCACAGCAGAATGAAGTGGTTGAAAGGAGGAACTGCACTATCAGAGACATGGCTAGGGGTATGTTACAGAATAGGTGTGTTCCAAATAGGTTTTGGGCTGAGGCGGTGTTCACAAAAATATACTTGCTTAATATATCTCCAATGATGGAAATGAAGCAGAAAACTCCAAAGGAAGCATGGTTTGGAAGAAATCCCAAAGTCGACCATCTTAAATTATTTGGTTCTACTGCCTACACTTGGATTCTAGATGAAAAGTGAACCAAGTTAGATTCAAAGAGAAAAAATATGATGATAGCATGGTACAATGGCCATAAATCCTACATGTTGGTTGATATTGACACCAATAAGGTGAGCCTAAGTAGAGATGTTGTTGTTGATGAGAAATTTGGACTTTCCCACACTTCTCTCGGATTCAAAATTATCGAGCAACTAGTGGTGAATAAGGATTCAGGTGTCAAGCTTTAGGCAACTCCACCTCAAAGGGAGAATATTTTGAGCATGAGGAGTCTTCTAGGCTAGTAATTTATGATGCATATAGCTTGAATCATCATTCAGATGACACGGATATAGGTGAGGAGGATGAGAATCCCAAGAAGAGACCCAAGTGGTGGCATAGCACCATTGGAGATGTTCGGATAGGTGAAATGATCAAGGGAAAATTATCAAGAGGAAAGAGAAACAGAGACCAAACACGATCAACTTTGATGTAATGGCCAATGTTCAATAAATTTATGAACCACGGTTGTTTGAGGAGGCGAAAGGGAGACCTGAAAGGGAAAAGGCCATGGAAACTGAACATGAGAGTTTGATGAAAAATCAAACTTGGGACCTCATAGTTCTTCCACCATGGAAGAAACCCATTGGTTGCAAATGGGTGTACAAGGTCAAGTATAAAGTAGATGGTACACTTGACAAGTACAAAGAACGGTTGGTTGTAAAAGGGTTCTCTCAACAAGAAGGTATTGACTATGAGGAGACCTTTGCTACTACAACAAAGATGAGCACCATGATCTAATTTGTTCTGGCCATGGCAACACAGTTTGGTTGGAAGGTCCATTAAATGGATGTGAAGAGTGCCTTCTTCAATGGCGATTTGCAGGAAGAGGTCTACATGTATCAACCACAAGGTTTTAAGGTTTCAGGGAAGGAGCATTTAATCTACACACTGAAGAAGGATCTATGTGGTTGATAGGTGAGGAGGAAAGAGTGGTGACATAGCACCATTGGAGATGTTCGGATAGGTGAAATGATCAAGGGGCGATCATCAAGAGGAAAGAGAAAACAAAGACCAAACATGGTCAACTTTTCTCTAGTGGCCAATGTTCAAGAAATCTATGAACCACAGTTGTTTGAGGAGGTGAAAGGGAGACCTGAATGGGAAAAGGCCATGGTAGTTGAACATGAGAGTTTGATGAAAAATAAAACTTGGGACCTCACAACGCTTCCACTAGGGAAGAAACCCATTGGTTGCAAATGGGTGTACAAGGTCAAGTACAAAGCAAATGGTACATTTGACAAGAACAAAGCATGGTTGATTGCAAAAGGGTTCTCTCAACAAGAAAGCATTGACTATGAGGAGACATTTTCTCCTACAACAAATATGAGCACCATCCGACTTGTTCTAGCCATGGAAGGATAGTTTTGTTGGAAGGCCCATCAAATGGACGTGAAGAGGTCTATATGTATCAACCACATGGTTTTCAAGTTCCAGGGAAGGAGCATCTAGTTTACAGACTAAAGAAGGATTTGTGTGGTCTGAAGCAAGCACCCAAGGCATGGTACATCAATATTGACAGATACTTGGATGAACAAGGGTTCCAGCAGAGTCCTTCAGATTCCAATATGTATGTCAAAAGAGTTGGTAATGATATCATTCTTCTAGTCATATGTTTAGATATCATTATTACGGGTAGTGAGGAAAGTGATATAAAACAGATTAAATCCAATATGAGTAAAACTTTTGACATGATTGATTTAGGTCTCCTACTCTATTGTCTAGGTGTAGAAATTTGGAAAAAAGGTAGCAACATTTTTTTCTCACAAACAAAATATGCCAGGAGTTTGCTTGAGAGGTTCAAAATGGCAGATTGCAAAATCTCGTCTACACCTATGGAGAAAGGAATGAAAACTTGCAGCCAAGACTGACTCTAAGGCAGTTAATGAGTCAGTATACAGGAAATGGTGGGTAGTATGATGTATCTTATAGCCACTAGACCTAATTTGAGTTTTGTTGTGAATTTCATTTCCAAATTCATGACAATGCCTAAGGTAGAGCACTGGACTATAGTGAAGTGAGTGTTGAGATATGTGAAAGGGACACTTGACTTTGGCATTTTGAACAACATAAGCAAGGACCTTCAGTTGTGTGGATATACAGTTTATATTGGGTAGGTTTTGTCGATGATAGAAAATCCATTTCTGGGTTTTCAGCCTTGGCACGGGTGCAATCACATGGACCAGCGAGAAGCAGCATGTAGTAGTTGTTTCATTCGTAGAAGCAGAATATCGAGTAGTGGTGAAAGGAGCATGTGAGGCAGTTTGGCTCAGGAGGATGCTTTCAAATATGCAAATGCAACAAACAGAGCCAACACCCCTATTATGTGATAATCAATGCGTGATCAAACTTGCCAAGAATCGTGTCTTCCACTAGCGTACCAAACATGTTGAGATACATTGCCACTTCATCAAATAGCTTGCAGAGGATAGATCTATCGAGCCGCAGTACTTTCCCACAAAGGACCAAACTACAAACATTCTCACCAAGTCTTTGGGTCCAGAAAATTATGTAAAACTCTGGGATAAGCTTTGGTGTAGTTAGTAGATTGACCATTTAGGAGGGTGTTAAAGTAAATATTAGTTTATAATGGTCAATTAAATATTAGACTTGGGAATTAATAAAGTCAATTTGACTTTAGATTATTTTGTGTTTTTATGTCTTATTTCACTTTATTGTATTTCTCGGTCTATCCCACATTCATAAAGTGGATTGACTAGACTTGTTTGTAATCCTATATAAGAAATATTTTGATTTATCATTATGTGATACAATATGAAAAACTCTTTTGAGTTATCTTGGTTTCTTTATTTACTTGATTTCTGTAACACAATAAACCATATGGATAAAGTAGAATGTAAAACTTTTTATTATTATTAAAATATGAGAATTTGAATGGGTTTGAGACAACACTGACCACTTTAAATATGTGTTAAGCATCTCATACTACGTATAAAAGTTGTTTTACATGAATTTCCTATCTTTGAAATAACTTTTTAAAGGGATTGCCTTTCCTTGGAACAAGAATTGAAACATCCGATTTATAGAGCCCTAATGTGGTTAAAGTCTCAACGATAACCACCAAATAATCCCAACTATAGCTATAAAGACCTCAATCTAATAGGACCATATAGTTCCAAACCTTTTCCATATTCGAAAGCTTTTCCTTGTAGGACCCATGAACAAGATGAGCAATTATCTTGTTCTTATACTCTTGTAACCTTGCAAAACTTTCAAAGATATTAACAAAAAAATTGTATTTTCTATGCGAGGGAAATTAGAAGGAAGACTTCTTCTGTTCGTTTTTTATTCTCTAACCACGCCATTATAATAAAAATTAAGGATTTCATAACATAACAAGCGTGTATGAAGGTTTATTTGCAAAGTGTATCAAGCTAGGATGTGGGCCATGATGAATGCTATCATTGAATCTTACAAAAGTCAAAACGTGTTTCAAGAGGCTACTCAGGCTACTCATGAACCTGTTTCAAGAGGCTACTATAGATAAAATATGCCTAGAAAGGAACATCGTTGGGCATGAAACAAGAGACATAGCTCATGAGGATTGATGATAGTTTTTAAGCCACATGCTCAACACATATGATAGAGAGACATGAGAAGTACGGTTTGCAATGCTAAGGCAAAAACAATATGGACAAAAGGCAAGGAAGAAACCCATGTCTAATCAATCAATGCCTAGATTTAATAGGAGAATAACGTCATAAATAAAACAAAAGCCGTTCTGTTCACCTACTTACAAATACAACTCATGTACCCATAGACTAAAAAAATGAAAATGTAAATGAATGTTGGAAAAAGGGCATTGTAGGAAATGAAATTTCACATCACTTTTTTTGGGGGTTTATTTAACATAACTACTATATAGCTTGGGCTTCATTGATAAGAGCATTTGATGACTATAGAATCCATCATTGCTATCATTTGCATAAGCCAAAGCAATGTAGTCTTGTTCACTTACTTACAAATACAACTCATGTATTCATAGATTAAAAAATGTAAATGAATGTTGGAAAAAAGGTATTGTAGGAAATGAAATCTCACATCACTTTTTTTGGGGGTTTATTTAACATAACTACTATATAGCTTGGGCTTCATTGATAAGAGCATTTGATGACTATAGAATCCACCATTGTTATCATTTGCATAAGCCAAAGCAATGTAGTCTTGTTCACTTACTTACAAATACAACTCATGTATCCATAGATTAAAAAATGTAAATGAATGTTGGAAAAAGGGCATTGTAGGAAATGAAATCTCACATCAATCACTTTTTTGGGGGGGGGGGGTTGATTTAACATAACTACTATATATCTTGGGTTTCATTAATAAGAGCATTTGATGACCATAGAATCCACCATTGCTATCATTTGCATAAGCCAAAGCAGTGTTATTGCTATCATTTGTATAAGCCAAAGCAGTGCTATGATTATAGGACAGGGAATGTAAATGGAAAGCAACATAAAACGTTTTACTTTGTGAAGAGAACATTGTATGATAGTTAAATTTGCTATGATAGTAAGCTATAGCACTGCTTTGGCTTATGCAAATGATAGCAATGGTGGATTCTATCATTTGTATAAGCCAAAACAGTGCTATGATTATAGGACAGGGAATGTAAATGGAAAGCAACATAAAACGTTTTACTTTGTGAAGAGAACATTGTATGATAGTTAAATTTGGCTCCAAAGAAAAGAGTAGCTATGAGCATCTTGTTATTCAAAAGGGGAGAGTAGCTTTGAGCATCTACATTAGATCTAATTAAAAAAATATTTACATCAATATTTTTTAAATCGTGACTAAAATATTACTTGAAACAAAACCTTTAAAAATAAAATAAAATAAAATAAAAAGAAAAGAAAAAGAAAACATATTTAAAAAATCTTTTTGGATTATAACACAATAATTAAAAAACTATTTTATATAAAATAAAACAAAAAAAACATTTTTGAAAAATATTTTATATAAAAAATTAAAATTAAAATTAGAAAAACTTTAAATAATTTTTTTTTTTTTTTTTTTTTTTTTTTTTTTAATTTATTTAAAAAAATACATATTGTAAATAAATAGAATTAAATTAAATTAAAAACAAAATTTTTTTTTTTTTTTTTTTTTTTTTTTTTTTTTTTTAATTTAAAATTAAAATATTATATTATTAAAACAATAAATTATATTATAGATTTTTGGAAAAGAATTATATATATATATTTTTAAGAAAATTAATTAAAGATGATATGGTTTTTAGATATTATTAATTAATTTTGAGATTTTTAAGTTTTTAGTTTAAATTTTACATTAAATAATATATATTAATATATATTAGCATTTAAGATTCATATGTTCTTTTTGATATTTGTCCGGTTTATTGTTTGGCCTCAGTATGTGAATTGTTATTCTTGAAAAAGTAATATTAAATATTGTTATTTTTATATATAAAATCTATAAAAATATATGAAAAATAGTTATGTGTGTGTTTTTTCTTTTCAATTTTATTAGAAGTGGGATTTTTAGTATATGTTTTTCATTTAAAGTGTTTTTAAATGTATTTGTTTTGCTATATATTTAAAAGTAGTGTACAACTATCAACTATGCATCGAAATAAATTTAAAAACATTTAAAATAATATTTTTAATAATAATTATATTTAAAATGTATGGCTTCCTAAGTTAATTAAAAATATATAATTAAATGAAAATCATATCTTTGAAAAACTAAATGACATAGTATTTTAATAATTTTAAAATGCGTCCCGAGGTGTAGAGACTGATCGGTGGCCGGAGTGTGTTAAGCCACTCTGTGTTGATGTTAAAGTCTTAGGTTTGAAACCTGCGGAGATTGAAATCAACCATGTTAAGGGTTGGTGTGGCTCAAAGCGGTCGCGATCTGAGGTGATTTTGGCCAATGGAGAAATGCCCACACAGTCATGATTTCTCAAACCCTGAGGTTGTCAGGTTAATCGAGGTCCTGCACAAATTAACAAACAAAAAAAAATTAAAAATCATCAAATTTGAGGTTTAAAAGAAATATTGAAATTTTGAAAAAAAAATACATTTAAAAGAAATATTGAAATTTTTTGAAAAAAAAAATACATTGTTAAAAGATTAGATGTTAAAAAAATTTGAAAAACCAACATTTAAAAGAAATATTGATACTTTGTAACTAAGAATATTCAAAATGTTAAATAACTACCTTAAAAAATGTATTATTGATAGCACCACTTTTTGCAATGGGAGTAAAAATAGTCACTAAATACAACCTCTAAAATGAAAACTCTAGAAGGTTCTTGTCTAGTACGTAACTACATTCTCACCTTAAAAGGTAGGTAGGGATTACAAATGATCTATCTGGACAACATCTTGATCATGATTACATGTGTAAAACAAGCTTGAAGTGGGGAGTCCATGAAAATTGCAACCTTTGAGAAACCAAAAATGAGTTTCACATAAATCAAATATTGGATGAAGTGAACTAGTGTTTTCATCATTAAGCATAGGAACAAGCAATAAAGAGAGGGAGTTGAAATTCAAGAAAGCTACCAAAGATGGCATAGAACATGGCAATGTTGAATTCAAGGGTGATGTGACAAAGCTATAGATTAGTGTTAAAGATCAACAAGAGTGCTCCATGTAATCCAACAATCTTGTTGAAGGTGACACTTATTTGATGAAAAATTGCCAAAGATCAATAAAAGTGCTCCAATAAAAAGGGGAAAAAGGTGTCATCATAAGTATCAAGAAAAAATATTGCATAATGATCAATCACTAATTAAGAAAAATGTTTGAGTGGGTGCATTGTGTATGAGAGCCCCGTGAGAACAAGTCATGAATTTCTCCATCAAGAGAATTTGAAAATATCTCTAAGTAAAAAAATATTTCAAAGAAGACAACAAGCACCATTGTGGAAACAGCTATTGGAATGTATATATAGTCAACTTCGTCACACAATTAGAAAACCAAATTCACAATCCACATGTAATAATTATAGATAAAAGACTACAATACAATAAATTGGGAAAAAACTTCCAATAATTTTTTGACCTCGTGGAAAAAAAGATCTCAAAAAGGTGAAAAAATTGATAGTGTGCAACAAATCATTAGAAATATTACAGAACACTCTCTAACACTATCTAATGCATGCAGCCTATGACAACATAAAAGGGGTTTGAATGTAACAAATATGGCTAAAACACTGCAAAGAACCTATTGAGGAAAAAAAACTTCCAATAAGATAGATAGCTCTCATTTGCTTTTAACTTTGGTCACATGGAATATCTAAATGTAAACTTGTAATATGAGCATATCTCAAAATAATAAAAAACAATTAAATTTGATGAGACGTTCACAAAATTCCAATGAGTACTTTGCAAAATGTCTGATATCTTCACCCAAATTCAATTAGATCTTCAGATAGAGACCATGAAATCTCATAAACATTGCATGATTGATAAAATAAATCAAGCATATAAAGATAATCCAAAATACAAATAAGATGTAAACATCACATGAAAAAATCAAAACCACATGTATAGTGGAGATAATCCTGAAGTGAAACACTCCCCTTTAAACGATTATAATGTATTTCCTTGTGTGCACTTATTACAATGATCTATGACCCCATTAGAGTTTGTACATAACTTTTTTTTTCCTCGGAAAAAAGATCATAATTTCATTATGGTGTAACAAAATTACATACACAAATATGTACCAGTTATTACTTAACTGCTTACATATTTTCCAGCAAAAAAAAAAAAAGTTGTTTGTCTCCCTTAGATGCTTGTACAGAGATCACTTACAATTTTTGTTACTCATTTTTTACTAAATAAGGTTCCATATTCATATACATTCCTTCCATAGTTCAAAAAGTAATAAAATCCCAACAAAATATAGGGGCTCCTCTCATGAGAGGTATTCAAGATCCCATAGTCAATTATCTTGTCTTTCATGGAAGGGTCGATGGTAGTATCCCTATGATCCATCATAAGTGTGCTCAGTAACGTGCCACAGACCATAGTCTTACTGTGTGGCTTCCTTGGAAAGTTTCTCTGCCATTTGATTCCTTTCCCTGTAAATATGAGAAAAAGATATATTGTCAAATAAACTTTTGATACGGAGTACATCCTCTAGCAAAGGGAGCAAGCGTGAAATTTGGCATCTATATATCCCATTGGCCCAATTGATGATAACTAAAGAATCGCCAAAAACTTGAAGAGCTCTGCAACCCTTCTCACATGCAAAGAGTAAGAGTATTTTTAAGGCCAAGAGTTTGGAGTAGTTATTTGTGTCAGCCCCCAATCCCTCCTTACGGAAAAAGTAATATGAGTGTGAGAGATAGAAACAGCCACCCCCCCCACAGTTTCGTTGATCAGGCAGAGAGGCACCATCAAAGTATGCCCACAGGATACTTCTATCGGGGGTCTCCTCTCTGACTTCCCTAGGGCATGCCACAGTGCCCTCGCCGGAGCTTGAAAAGGAATTATAAATCCCAAGGCTTTGAACCGCTATCCTTACTGTTGAAGAGTTTTCATCTTGGAAGATGGAAGATGTGACCATTTCGGGTGATTCAGATCCCCCAGGCAATGATGAAAGGGAGGGCCCAAAAATCCTTTTGTTCGCGACCTGTCAGTCAGGCCTTTAAGGCCAGTTCAAATGTGTTGCCTTGCCAAACTGGGAGAGTCAATATCAATTCTCTAACTATAGCCCAGACTTCCTTGACAAAGGAGCATTGTAGAAAAAGGTGGTCCACTGTTTCTACTTGAGATTTGCAGAGAGCGCAACAACCTGGCCCGAAAAAAAAAGCGCCTTTGTAAGTTGTCCCATGTGGGGATTTTATTAGCCAGGATCAACCAAATTAAAAGTTTCCCCTTCGTTGGACAAGACTGTTTCCATATCTTGCGCCACCACCAAAGGGGATCTTGTTGGTGAAGATCCGTTGTTAACTTTGAATATCCAGAGCATGGAGTATATTCGCCATCCCCTACACCGTCCCGGAGTAATTCGTTGTCTCTGTCAACCAGTCGTATAGAGGCTTCCTGAAGGGTCTATGTATATCTGTTCCAATAAGGCAAGTCCTCCTATGTGAGTCCAAGACTATGCCCCTCCATCCATCCTTGGTGCCACATATTTGTGGTAAGAGGATCGCCCACTTGAGCCAGATAGAAAAAACCTCTAGATGCCAATATTTGCCTTAAACCTTCAGGGAGGATATGTCCTTGTTGGCACCCGGGCCATGGATCCAGGCCAAGACGTACCAAGCGACAAGAACCCACTCTCCACACCAGTCCCACCCCTACTAGAGAAAAATCCTTAATCAAAGCCTTCCAAATAATAGAAATCCCCACCGCAATCTTGTTTAAAGATCGAACCCATTCTAGAATTGAAAGTGGACCAATGTATTTTTGATAGGTTACTTGAGTCCAAAAGCTAGAAGTCTTTATTAGTCTCCAAGAAAAATTTTCCGCAAGAGCCTTAGTGAAGAAGAAATTATTCTTCAGACTCCAGCCACCGAGGGCCTTTGGATTCGCAATCGGATCCCATCTTACCCAGGGTAGGAATTTTTTGTCCTTATTGCCCTGCCATAGATAAGTAAAGCATAATTTCCTCATCTTCTCCAGAATGCCTTTGGGAATCCAGGCTAAGGACATCCAGTAAACCGGGATAGCTTCTAAAACCGACTTTACCAAGACTAACCGCCCAGCCCTAGAAAGCCATCGATGGTTCTAGCATTTGAGCCTTTTTTCCAGTTTTACTAGAATCCACCGCCAATCGGACTTCCTGTAGTCATTTGGTTTCAAAAGAAAACCGAGGTATTTCAACCCTTCATTAAGATCAAGGAATTGAAAAGGGAGTCTCTCTGTAATGTATTGTGTTTCTTCTTCATCCAGCGAGGAGAGTGTGATGCTTGAATTTTGTGCATTGATTTCCATGCTAGTGGCTTGTTTGAAGAGTAGAAGACCTTCACACAATTTTCCAATATCTTGTCTCGAGCCATCACAGAAAATTAATATATCATCCACAAAGAGTAAATGAGAGATGTATAAACCTTGAGATATTTTTATGCCTCTGAAACTTCCAGTAGATTTGGCTTCGATCAGGAATCGACTGAGACACTCTGCGACGAGTAGAAAGAGAAGTGGGGATAGGGGGCATCCCTGTCGAATCCCCCTTTCCGCTTTGAAAAAAGGGGTGGTTGAGCCATTGATCAGGAGAGAAAAGGATACTGAGGATAAACATGCCATAATCCAGTTTGTAAAAGCTACTCCAAATCCAAGATGAATTAACAACATGCGAATATAAAGCCAGTTTACCCTGTTGAAGACCTTTGAGAGATCAATTTTTATCGTTGCTCCTTTAAGTTTTTTAATTTTCATACTATGGAGTCCTTCCTGAGCCACCCCAATAGCTTCATGAATCTGTCTACCTTTTAGAAACCCAAACTGTTCCCCGGAGATGTGCTGAGAAATAATAGCTTTTAAACGGAGGCTGATGACTTTTGAGATGATCTTGTAGATACAACTGCAAAGGGAAATCGAATGAAAATCATCAAGAGATGTCAGATTATCAGATTTGGGAATTAAAGAAATGAAGGTGGCGTTTAGTGGTTCGTAAATAAGCCCATTTTTCCTGGACGACTCCACTACTTTTAGGATATTGTTGCCTAGCAAATCAAAGAAGCCCAAAAAGAATTCAATAGGCCATCCATCCGGACCTGGGCTTTTCCCTTTCTGGAAGGATTTCATGACAGCAAGCAATTCTTGTTCAGTAACCTGAGCCATTAAGGACTCCCTCTCCTCTTCCTCCACAAATCGTGGGAAGAATCTAGTTGCTTTCACTATTTCCCCGATTGAAGAGCCCGACTGTGCCTTGAACAAATATTTAAAATGAGAGGTCCCTAAAGTAGAGAGTCCTTCAAAGGTATTGACTAGTTGACCATCCCTCTAAGTAAGACTCCAAATGGTATTATGCAGTTTCCTACCTTTGGCATAAGAATGGAAAAATTTTGTGTTCTCATCCCCACAAGCGAGCCATGTAGCCCGGCTTTTTAAACGCCATAAAGCTTCCTTATCAGCCAAAATAGTTCGTCATCGAAGTTCCTTTGGAGCCAACTCTTCCCTAGCTTCCCTAGAGTTGAAGCCTAAATCAGGGTTAGCCTGTCAGTCCAAAATCTATTTTTCAAGAGAGAAAAGCTCTTGTTCTTCTTTTACCTTTTTCTCATGTGCCCAGGAGATAGTGGCTTGTTTTACTTTCTTTAAATTTTCCATAAAAAGTATTGCAGCATGCAAGTTGTGAATTGGTCCTATAGGAATCCACAGAGTACGAACCAAGGCTTGATAATCTGGATCCTTTAGCCAGCCTTCAAAGAATTTGAAGGGGTTGGGTGTACGTCGGACCCTACCGCTAAAATCAGGTTGTGATCTGATTCGCCACCACTAGCCACCCATTGACGAGCAAGGCCTAAGGAGTCTACCAGCTCCTCTGTCAATAGAAAGTGATCCAAGCGTTTTGCAATTCAGGCATCACCGGTTCTCAAATTTCGCCAGGTTGGTTGTAACTTTACTAGATACAAATCCAACAACCCAAGAGTATCAAAATAGTTCGAGAAATAGTCAGTCAATGGGTCCAGAATTGAACGGGGGCCCCAAACTTCCCTCGCTCCCAAGGAAAAATTTAGGTCCCCGCCCACAATGACCCTTGGCTGAGAGAGCCAAGGGCATAAGGCCAAAGAATCCCAATAGATTTTTCACTCAGCATAGGGATCGTAAATATTAATGAGCACCAAGGCGCGCCCTAACTCCTCAGAGAAAAAATTGAGACCAATCCCTGAATAAAAGCCCCAAACATTATCACATATGTCGCTTCTGAGTCTCCAACCAGTGGCAAGACCCCCCGAGCGCCCTTTTGCATCAACCGCCACAAACAACTAGCCTGGAAGAAGGGCTTCCAAATATTTTACCACCACCTCACTGACTCCCAGGGTTTCTTGAAGAAAAATTATGTCCAGAGAGTTAACAGAGACTAGTCTTTTCAAAGACAATTTTTTAGTCGGGCTCATCAAACCCCTGCAGTTGAAAGAGAGAATTTTCATGAGGTAACCAACTCCTGGGGTTTCTTTTCTCTAAGCGCCCATTCGATGGAGGATTTCCTGCTCGAAGCCACATAGGTTTTGGCTCGATCTTGTGCCTGAAGAAAGTGTGAGCGCCTGCTTCGTCCCCGCGAGGAAGACAAAGCCTGGGGGAGAGACCCCAAGCCAGACCCGAGAGGATCTTCCACAGGGCCTCTGCTCGGAGCCTCAGAGAACACATCCGTATTGCGAAGGGTATAACGGATCATGGATCCCTTAGGAGACTGGGAGCTAGAAGACGAATGTAAAGTTGAAAAGGAGGGAGACCCACATAAATACCTAGGAGGAGAGGGAGAGGAGAAAACAGTTTCCAAAGGTAAGGGTACAAAGGCCAAGTTAGAACCCCCAAGACAATCATTCACAGGGGTCATTGAATCCCCAGAAGAACAAAAAATACTTGTCACTTTTTCCAAAATAACCACAGGTGTGCTTAGTGTAGAAGGAAAAATTACCCCAGGGGGGGAGGGAGCAAAAGGCCGACACAGGTCGAGGGAGCAAGAAGGGACAAGGAAGACCCAACAAAGGATAGATTTCTAACCCCAGCGAGCCCGAAGGAAGAGCTAATTCAAAAACATAAGGAGCAACCATAGGCAAGGAGAAATGTTGCTTACCCGACACCGAAAGAGATCTTGGACAAGCTTGCGAAGAGAATTTTTTAACTTTAGCGTAAGCTGGGTCTCTGTCCAACGAAGAAGGTCCCACCGGGGAAGACGATTGTCGTTTGTTGTTCATGCCTGAGTCTGCATCCTGGGAGATAACTGCATGTGTGCCTTCATTGACCCCAATACATGAGACCACTCTTTCATGATCAGTGCATGTTCCAGCATCCAAAGTGCCCCTAAACTTGCTCTTAAAGGGAAGTTTGCAGTCCGCTACACCATGCCCATAAGCATGACATCTATGGAATCTGAAGGGGATACCTTCATAATCCAAGGGTTGAAGGAAGGTACCAAAGGCCGTCGCAATTTTTAGCTCCTTTAAGAGACCCAGACGAAGGTCCAACCACACCAAGATCCTTGCTACTATCATAAGACCTGTGTCTTCAAAAGAATAATCAGCCTCCAAGAATTCACCAATTCTGTTACCTATGGTCGAGAACCGAGCAGAGTTCCAATATTGCATAGGAAGGCCCGGTAGCTGGACCCAAACCGGAACCACATCAACTCTCTCCCATTTGGCATCAAAGTTTGGGGTCCAGTGCTTGAGGACAATTGGGGTGTCGACCATTGTCCAAGTTTTAGAAAGAACCCAGGCCACATCAGAGGAGTCCTTGAAGACAAAAGAAAACCAACCTTTGGCTAATAACCGAATACTGGGGCAAGAAGAAAGTTTTGTACCCCAATATTTGTCCACCTAGGAGCAAAGAAAGGCAGTACCCAACCTTTTACCTCTCACTCGCCCCACTACCGTGAGTTCTAAAAACTTGACCACACGGTCCATATCTATGTCCTCGCCGAAAACTAAACAGTCTGGATCTGAAAGATCCCGAGCACACTGAGAACTCTTATGAGTCAGACGAATTGTTCCCCCAATATCATTCATGCGATCTCCTCCACCTCTCTTCACAAAATCTTTTGATCCCGGTCCCGATGGAGAAGCAAGAAGGCCAGAAACCCTACCTGGAGAAGAACCCCTCCCGAAGAAAGCACTAACTGTTGTCGCAGGTTCCGAGAATGTTTCCTGATCATTGATGAGCTCTGAGGGTGAAAACTGGGCTCCAGCGTCATCCGTCTCCAAAGATTTTTGTTGTGAGGCCCAACTGTCAGCATTAAGTATAGACCCTGGCTCAGATCCGATGCACTCAAATAAACCCTCTGACAGAGCCGGGATAGGGTCCAACCCCCCATCAAAACCCGACAAAATATTCATCGAGGGACCAAATGTCAACCCACTCGAAAAAGACAAGGCGGACAAGGTGTGATTCCCCAAATAAACGCCAGATGTCAGAGGTAAATTCAAACCCTCTGGGTTTAGTTCCTCTAGGCCCAATGAATTTTCGACAAGGATTTCTGGGGCCCCTAACGTTGGTCCACCCACCTCAACACTCGAAGCCACTGCCCCACCCAGATCCATGTTGATTCAGTCCGGAAAAGGAGCTTCACAGAAGCCCTATCTTCCAAACGTATTCCAAGCCAAACCCCTAGAAATTTGTATCATGTCTCGAAAATCCTCATTGAAAAAGTGCTACCCACAACCGCTCCTGTCCAAGAAAGCCTGGGCGACGACCCCCAGCCCTGTCGTCGGTCACCAAGCCCGTCTTCCATAGCTGCCTGGTCTCATATCCGTCCTCCGTTCTCCTATCTGACCTCCATCGTCAGATCCCCTAAGAGTTTGTACATAACTAACCCACAAATATTCAAATTTCTCAGGATTATATATAGTTTTTAAGAAAATTTAGCAATTTTTTAGGTAAAAATAATTTTAGACTATAAAATTTGGACTAATTGATTTTTTTATTTTTGTTTGGTATTAGTGTGAATGAACTACTTGTTAGTTAATCTTTATCTAATGGACATTGGATATATAAAAATTTGTGTCATTGTACTTAATTTAATGGTTCTTATTAATGAGGTTGTTAGTGTGTTGATGTAGAAATTATGAAAAATTAACCAAATAGAGAAATTTAATTCCTAAAATTTTCATACAACTGAGGAACATCAACACACTAACAACCTCATTAATAAGAACCATTAAATTAAATACAATGACACAAATGTTTATATATCCAATGTCCATTAGATAAAGATTAACTAACAGGAAGGTCATCCACACCAATAACAAACAAAAAAAAAAAAAAAACAAGTATACTACATGTATAAGAAAAATATATTACTTTAGAAAAAAAAAAACATAACAATAACAAGTTAGTTGGCCATATAATTAATAATGACAAATATTAACAAGTGGCTCCATATTCTTAAAAATGTCTCTATTTCACGTAGTTGTGAATTTAAAATGTGTATTTATCAATGTAATTCTAATTTAATTTTGAATTCATTACTCATCAAGATGGATCAAAAATAAATTGAGATAAAGAAAAAATTGAGACACAAACATCTTTGTGTTTAAAAGATCTAAAATTAAATAGATCTACATTAGTTTGTGTGTGCGTGTTTTTTTTATTTTTTTCAGTATTTTGATTTATAAGTATGGATGTTTCATACATATATTAACATAATGCACTCTACTTCTATTTATGTATTACACACCAAAGAAATGTTTTCTCATACATTTATACTACCTTTTCTACTAAAGTGGTGATGAAATTGAAAAGGAAGTACAAATCTTAAGTTTTTTTTAGTTTATAAGGGCATTCTACGCACAATATCGTAGGGCTCATACACCACTGCATAAACAAAAAGGGATAAGTCATGGACATACTGCATCACCTACGAATAAAGTTGCAATGTCATGAATCGATCAATAGTACTCAGAGTAGGGCCTTAAAAACTCAAATTAGGCTCTATAACTATAGATTATCTAAGCAAAATCCAAAAGTGCACATCAACTAGCTCCGTGTACAATGTATAGTCTATCCATGTCCTAACTTAATGCTACATGCTGACCCAAACTAGTTGTCTAGGTCAACCACAACAAGAATCGACTCAAACTCTTCATTTTTCCAAAAAAAATCATGGAAATATCAAAATGATCTATTGGTATTGCATAATCAAATGGAGTAGATCAATAACAAACTCACAAACAAAATTGATAATCTAACAAACATTGTAAAATACCTTATGGCATACCCAATTTTATTTACGTGGTCCCAAGACCTACCTAATTTTACACCATCTTCAGACCTCAATATTGGTCCAATATCACCTCTAAATAAAATAAAAATTTTAATTTGAAAAAAAATGATGGGAAGGATATTGGTAAATGTACCAAATGGATCCCCTTGGATGAGGTGATCAACCTTGGTCTATACACATTTGATACGTGATGGGGGAGATTGCATACATGTGTCTCATTAGTCTTGTCGTGTTGTTAAGGCAAAGGAGGGTATGTACAGGAGGTTTCATTACATCGTGTGTGACCTTGAAGCGACTATGGGTAAGGACAAAGGGTTTTCATTCCAAGGCATGTGAGGTTGGCCCATGGTTAATGGCATTCATGAGGGAAGGTGGTAGAAGCTCTCAGTTGTGCGACGCTCTTCTGGTGATAATGGTAAGTACATTTGCCTCTTAATTATTTTGCAAAGCCACTCTCATGAGACAAACTAGGTGGATCATAGTTGAAGGCGAGCTCTTGATTCTTAAGTATGGTTTCTTAGTAAGGCTGCATTGTTTTCCTGAGGATGAGATTTTGGTGCCCTCTTTATGCAGGTTTGTGTTCAAAGACAAAGACATTTTTCTATGGGATGACACGAGCTAGGTTTTCTATATTTCTCCTATTTTTTCATGGGGTCTTCTTTGTCTCTTGGGGTGGGGGATTACTTCATATGATTCATTTGTTTGTTGGGGAGAGCATCACCATTCTGCCTTTGGCCCTGTGTGTCACCCTCAACACTAGAATTGGGAATAAGGCGTAGGCTTCCCCCATATGAGTCTACTTGGTGTTTATTGTTGTTTGGAAGTTGGGGCATCCAACCCAGCTTTGGTTTGGACTTTGTCCATGTTGGTTTGATCACTATGTTTTAGTTCTTCCCCTCTCGAGTCACAAGTCTCCAGATGGAAACAAACAACCCTATGTCAACATTTGAGGTGCCAAGAAGTGAGAAGCTTCTAAGCCTCCTCCCACCTCATGCACTCCTGGTCATGCCCATGGAACGGGTCCAGAATGGGTAGTTGAGTAGGCCAGGAAACTCTTCCAATCCATCACCTTGTCGAAAATGCAAGAAAAACTAAAAATATATGTGAGAAAGGCCAAGCAATTGAGATCATAACCCTCAAAATTGCTACGTCAAACATGAGTTTTATGTATGGGTAATACGCACTAGATTTTCCATATCTAGAGATAGAAAGGTTTTCAAAGCCATGGAGTTCTACTGGATATCTAAAACTATCATTGTTTTGTCCCTGAAATATGCTCAGGCTAATCAGGACAAACATGAGGAGACTTTGGATCGTCTTCAAAGATTGGAAGAAAAATGTATTGTGTTGTGCAAAGTTTCCTTCGACATTAGATTTAAGGTCACTAACTAGGGTTCGAATGATGAGAAGGAATACGTAGATGTGGCAGGATATCTAGGATCACTAGGCATTAGTTCCAATCCGATTGTGCTAGAGGAAGACATGGAGACGGGCATCAAAGTCAAGGCCAAGCTGCATGAGACTTCCAGTTATGCAAGGTCAAGTTGCATGAGACTTCTAGTCATGCAAACCCAGCTAATCCACCTCTCAGTTAATCCTGTGGATTTGTGTGCTTTATGGTTCTTAGATGGCTAATTAAGTTTTCAGTGTAGTTTTTCTATGTATATGATCTATAGGCATACCAATGTTGTTACAAAATTTTATAGATATATTGAAGACATATGTCAGATTAAGTATGCTTCATGTCTTATGCATGGTTTCCATTTTAACGCGCATTAGATATGGTTGAGTGTACCATTTTTGTATATTATTAATGTGTAATTAGTTTAGCTAAAAAACGTATCGAACAAATCAATAAAATTATAAAATACATCAAACTATACCATACTTATTTCAAATTTACACATTCAAAATAATAATGAAAACATTAAAATAATATAAATGAATTTAAATAACATAAATCAATATGGAAATACTTACATAAAATTGGTTCATTTGGTGGACAATCCAGAGAATCATTATATATGTAAGTTGTGATAAAAAATATTTCTTTATAAGTTTATGAGAAAGGGAGGAAAGAACATTTTTAAAAAAATACATTTAGTTACAACAATATAAAAATCATAAGAACATGTCTAGTTAAAACAATAGAAGAATCATAAGAATACAACTAGGAAATGTTTATAACTCACATACTCATGCCAATTAATCCAATCAGATATGTTGTTCATATTAATTAAAATATAAGAATATAAAAATTACATCGAGATGTATAATATTAAATCCATTGAAAAGGCAAAACATAAGGTTAAGTGTGTGGAAAAACATGTAAATTAACAACACTTTTCTTTCCGTCTAAGGAACGAAGTTTGCAAACCAACTTCAAGCTTTCCATTCAATGAAGAAAAAATAAAATATATTTCTTCACATGAGAACAATAACCAACAAAATGATAGCCAAATCCACAATTTAGAAATTGAAGAAGGAAAATAAATGTTGCAAATGTGATCAACCATGGGCCTTGGGACACAAATACAAAACAAAAAAATATCACTATAAAATTGAAAATAGCAAAGTTTTTAGAGTTAAAAAGGGGAACAAGAAAGAAACTAGTGACACCAAAGATGAAGAAACTATGCCAAAATTTTCATTAGCAATCACATGCATCCAATAATCTAGACTAAGGTTGTTCTAGGTTGTTCAAAATAGAAGTCATCAATCAAAGCAATAGTGTGCAAGTACCTACATTTAAATATCTTATCAACTCACGAAATCCAAAAATGGAAAAGATATTTTATAGCAGATGCAATAGTAACCCTCCCCGAACATCCACTTCAAAATGTGTTGAATATTTCTAAGGCAGTATGAAAGATGTTTTATAGGAGATTTATCTTATGTTGTCTTGTTGCTAAAACCAAATTTTGAAATGGATTGCCCCTCCCATAAAAACAATTTAAACCCTCAATTTGTTTTTAATAGTGAATGGATTATATTACAAGAAATAGAAAATTCCTAACACGGTTTAGGTAGGTTCGAGTATAACCACCAAATAACATTAACCCTAACTCTAGAGACTTCAAAATAACAAGCTCATGTCATGTTGTTCAATACTTCTTTTTTATATTTGAAATCATTTCCTTATAGGACCCTTCGGGAAGAAGAAGAATCGTCCTTAATTATGATCATGTAACCCTACAAAACTTTCAAAGATATTAACAATAAACTCATATTTCCTAGGTAAGAGAAGTTGGAAGGAAGAACTCTTTAATATATTTGTATTTCCTATGCAAAAGAAATTGGAAGGAAGAACTATATTGTTTGCTTGTTATTCTCTAACAACACAATTATAAAATAATTAAGGATCCATAACAAAATAAATGTATATAAAAGGGAGCCTTACATTGCATATGAAGGTAAGTTGGTAAGTTGTGGAATGTGAGGAATGATATTGTCATGTTTAAAAAATATAAAACCATGGTTTAAGAGGATACCAATGAGTATGTACAGAGAAAAATATGGGAAAAAATGAACATTGTTGAGTATGGAATTGTTGATGTTTTGGTAGCAGTGGGAGGTACTCTTTCCTAGACAATTTTTCTTGGAGAAGAAGAAGATTCTAGAAGTCAAAGGAAGACCATTGAATAGTTGAAGAACACCCCGGAAGAGAAGTCGGCCCACAAGAAAATAATAAAGTGGAAATATGATTTCGAGGAAGAGAAGTCAGCCCACAGAAATAATAAAGTAAACATGAAGACCCAGAATAAGATGTCAGCCCCAGACAGACACCCAGATTAGTATAAATACATGGTTGGATCATTTCATTTGTACAGTCGGACAGTTCTCCTTCTGTAGTGTGCACTAATTTGTTGGCAACTGCAATTATGGCAATTTCGTTATTTTTGGGTTCCAGTTCTCTTGAAGAGTGTGCCCCATTTGGGGAAGGATATTCTTGGTGGCTCTTGGTGGTCTCTCTTGTGCGCTACCTCTGGAAGAGTTGCGCTAAGGTTGTTTGGTGATGCCCAGTTGCTTCGTGCTAGTTTTCAGTAGCAGTTGCAGTTGTTGTAGCAGTTGTAGTTGTAGTTGTAGTTGCAGTAGCAGTTGCAGTTGCAGTAGCAGTTGCAGTTACTAGTTACCAGTTGTGTCAGTTCTATGGTGCGTTATCTTGTTCTAGTGATGCACCCCTCTTGTGCCAATTTTGTGGTGACTCAGTTGTCTACCATCGCTAGGGTTTGACAAGAAGAAGATATAAGTATTTGTTATCGGGGTTTCTTCATTGTTGGTTTGCTCTTGTGAATAGAGATTATTCATGGTTGTATTGGAATAATAGAAAGATTCTCTCTAAGAAAAGTTGGTTGGGTTTTTCCCCGAGTTTGGGGTTTTCCCAAGATAAATCTTTGTGTCTTCTTATGTTTGTTTATCTATTGCTTATATATTTCAGTATATGGTTATTGAATGTTAAAAGAAGATAAAAAAAATGCGATGGTAAATCTAATGTTAAAAAAACTAATGAAAATATAACAGAAACAAAAAACAGTCTATGAGAAATGATGAAAGCATGTTTTACATGACAAGCTCAACATGACAATGAGTAAACCTTCGGTGATGGAAAAACTATGTGGGAGGAGGGCAATGAAGACACCCATATCTAATCAATCATCCCTAGCATTTAATAAGAGAATATTGCCAAAATGAAAGAATTTTAGATCACCTACCTACAAAATATGACTCGAATACTTGTAGATTAGAACACGTCAATCAATGTTAACAAATTGTTGTTGTAGAAAATAAACTCCACACCACATTTTTTTTGTTGCTTCAACATAGCTTTTTAAATTCTTGTATTCAAATGATGAGTAAATTTTATGACCTTGATATCAATGACTATAATCATTTGTATAACCAAAATCATCCCTAAGTAATCTTAACGAAGGGAATGCAAATGGGAAACGGCATAAAAGGCATTACTCCTTGTAAAGAGAACGTTATATCATAATTTGAATGTTCAATCCAAATGAAAGAGTGGCTCTAGGTAAATTGTCAAAAGAGGGACAATGGACAAGAGCAAAAAATTGAAAACTTTTTCAACCCCTCTCATAAAATCCTAGCCTAGAATGAATTTCAATCATTGATATCGAAGTGTAGTTTTCAAGTTTGACTTACATATTCCTATTTAAACACATTACATGGATTTCATCTGAATATAAATACATACCAGTTTTGCATTATATATGAACTTTATCATGTTTCATGATGTTTTTTCCCAAAACTTTAAATAATTTTGATTCATGCACCAAAGCAAAAGTGTTTAGTTTCATGATATTTTTTCCCAAAATTTTAAATAAAAAATGTTATCATGCACCAAAAGAAAAGAAAAGTGTTGAGAAACCATAAATATTATATAACCATGAATAATATATATATATATCAAAGTTGAGTCCACCAATTCAACAATCAACTCATGGAAATGCGATGTAAGGTTACATCTTGTAGCATCTTGTATTACATTTATGATTAATAAACTATAATTTAATATAGGTGTATGTTTGATAAAACAAAACATAAAGTAAAATTAAATTTTAATTTAGAGATTAGAGATAAATTAAAAAAATGTTTAGATAGGAATTCCAATCAATAATGTTAATATTAATATTACTTTTTTAAAGATAATGTTAATTTAGAAGTTGTAGATTTTCTTTTATATAAAAGATTAGTTTGATTTTTTTTATATTTTATAAAGTATTAATGTTTATGATTTTGCAGTCTGAGTGGGCCTAATGGTTAAGAACATGTGTTTCCTTCTAAAAGGTCACAAGTTCAAATCCAGAGGGGGGTAAGATATGTATACCTCTGTAGACTTTACCAATCAAATCGTTGGGCGGACGGAGTCCCTTAACCCACAAACAAGAAAGTCTCATACACCAATTTGATGTGGCTTGATCGTGACCTTAAAAATAAATTATTATTATTATTATTATATTTTATTTTATTAAATTTATTAAACTTATTTAAAAGAATCTAATAGTTTTTATTTCAATTTAATATATTTAAGTCTGAAAAATATTCTTGATATTTTATTAAAAATTGATGTTTATGATTTATAATATTTTGTTTTATTAAACTTATTTAAAAAAAATTAATATCTTTTATTTCAATTTAATACGTTTAGGTTTGAAAAATGTTCATCATTAATATGTACTTTTTAAAAATAAATTTTTAAATAAATAAATTAAATTAAAATAAAACTTTTATATAAATTTTCATTATCTAATAATGAATAACTAGTGTAATTTTTTTAAATTAGAAATTTTACTTAAAATCAATTTTATATTATGTATAATTATTTCCTCACTTGCATCATCTCAACATTACTAATTTTATTTATAATTTCATTTAACAATAAAGTAGAGGATATGGCATAATCAACCATACTTCTACCCTTCCCATAATGCATATTATGGGGTGAGAAGTTTCTCTTTATTTTTTTATTAAATATCATGTTTTCTTTATTAAGGACCTCTAATATTTCATTTAGAGGCATCATTCATATTTTTTCTTTCTATTTACATTCAAAGACATATCATAGGTTTGAAAGATGTCTTTTATATGCACTTTTAAAAATACTAATTTAAGAAAATAAATTATTTCAGAGGAAAATTCCAAAAAATCTTAATTGTGCAAAGACTATCCTAAGTAGATGTAAGACATGTTGAAAACACTACAAAGTGTCTTTCTTTAGTTCTTTAGAGGGGAAATGTAAGATAATGTATATTTTTTTATTTTGAATTTGAATGTCAAATATAAAGATTAATTGTGAAATAAAAATAAAATTTTCATTTTTTATTTTATAATTGAATAATTTAGAAATATTCTTGAGAAAATAGAAAGTTTTTTTATTATTAATGAAAACTCAATTGTGTTTATTTTACATAAAAGTTTTTTCAAGGTGTTAGACAATGTATGTATTTCAATAGAGGACGAACACTTTCAGTAACCACTTACACAACTAGATCAAAGATCAACACACCAACGTTTTTACATGGTAAAACCTATGGGGAAACGTCCATAGTCCCAGCCAACGTGGCCACTTAGAGCAATTTATTAATTCAAAATAAAAGATTACATAGAGATTTATAAGAGAAATTTTCGCAACCGATCATCAGCAAATGACCCTCCATGCTCTTTAAATAGAGATCATGGTCCAATTGAGTGTTAAGTCATGGATCAATGTAGTCATTAAGATCGAGGAGAATATGAGTCGTCGAATCACTCTATGTCGAAAACATATCGTGACCGTCGGATTTCCTAACTACAAATGCATATTAAAGAAACACATGTTTACCTAACGACACATTAGACCAAGTTGATCTTAACTAACTCCTAAGTGTCTAAATATCCTAACATCCCCCCTTAAGAACAACTTGGGATAGGATTGAAAGATTTACAAAGGAGACACAATAGGAGAAGGAAGAAGGCATTAGAGCTTATCCCCCACTAATACTTAGAGGCCAAGGAAATAGTGCAAATAGCCTAAGTCTGTCATTTCAAATTTATTTTTAACACTGGATTTCACATGGGTCAAAAGTTTTGGGTCACTACCAGTGAGGATATTAAGGTCATCAACCTAAAGAACAAGGATTATGAGATGGCTTCCTACTTTCTTAGTATAGACATTAGGATCAGAATGACATCTAGAAAAGTCGGTATCAAGAAGAAAGGTGTCAATGTTGGTATACCAAGCTCGAGGAGCTTGCTTAAGACCATAAAGAGATTTATTAAGGTGGAAAACAAGGTTGGAGTCATTATGGACATAGCCAAGAGGTTGTTCCATGTAGATTTATTCTTGCAAATCCCCATGCTAGAAGGTGGATTTAACATCCATCTAATGGGCCTCCCATTTATGTGAAGCAACAAGGGCTAGAATAAGGCGAATGGAATTCATTTTAGCTACAGGGGAGGAGGTTTTATTGTAGTCAATGCCTTCAAATTGAGAGAATCCTTTGGAAACTAATCGGGCCTTGTGTCTTTCAACACTTCCAACTAATGCATACTTAGTTCTATAGACCCATTTACATCTGAAAATTTTTCTTTTTTTCGGAAGAGGTACAAGATCCCAAGTATCGTTCACCATTAAAGAGAGATACTCTTCATTCATTGTTGTATCCCAATCTTGATGACCTGAAGCTTCTAGAAACATCTATGGATCATGAGTCTCTGAAACTTGAGCCAAATGAGAACATACTCGTTGGAACTGTGAATGAGTCTGACATTGATCTAAAGGATCACCGGCAATATCACCAGTTGCTTCTCGTGTTGAACGGACCCATCTAGGAAGCGGTGGTGTTAGTGCAGGTTCGTGTTCATTAGACTCATCTGGAGGAAGGTGAGTAGGAGGAGGTGGATTTTCATCTTCATTGTCATCATCTAAAGAAGAAGAAGAAACCAAAATAGGAACAAAAGAAGGCACAAACGTTGAAGATGGCTTGTAGGTCGAAAAAGGAACAAACATCGAATTAGGCTTGGCCAAGAGATTTCATCAAATTTAACATCTCTTCTAATAATAATTTCATTGGAATGAGGTTGAAGAAGTATGTAACCTTTGACATCTTCAGAATATCCAACAAAAATACACTTCTCACTTTTAGGTTGTAAAGCTTTCCTTTTTTCATCAGGAATGTGGGCCCATGCTACACTACCAAATACATGGAAGTGACTTACATCTTGCTTAAGTTTATTCCATGTTTATTCCAGTGTTATAATTTTTAGAGCCTTAGTGGGAGTGTGATTTACTATGTAATTTTCATAATTGATGGATTTCACCCAATAATTAAGACTTAATCCCTTAGATTGGGTCATACAATTAGCCATTTCTTTTAATGTGAAATTCTTTCTCTGAGAAACATCATTTTGGTGTGGTGTATATGGGACAGTGTGTTGTATTTGGATGCCCTGTGTAGTGTAGTAACTTGTAAAAAAAAATTTCACATATTCACCTCCATTATCTGTTCTTAACCTTTGAAGTAGATGTCCAGATTATTTTTCTACAAGGGCCTTGTAGGCCAAAAACTTGTCAAACACTTTGCTCTTAAGTTTTAAGAAGTAAACCCAAGTGTGTTTGGGGAAGTCATCAATGAAAATTAAGAAACTTGCACCCGCAAAAACAAGGAGAAGATAGTGAACCACACAAGTCACTATGAACAAGTTGCAAAGGGGTCGAGGCGTGCCAAGAGGCACGTTTGTCAAAACTATCCCGATGATGTTTGTTGAGAACACAACTAGCACAAACACCATCTCTACAAGAAACAAGAGGAAGACCAAACACCATCTGTTGATTACATAGTCGTTGCAATGAGCGATAATTTAGATGACCAAACTACTCTTGCCAAAGTTTGCTCAAGTCATTTCTATGAGCAACAAAAATTGATGGAAAATATGATGACCCAAAGTTGTCAAACTTGTACAACCTAGTAATATCATCAACAATTCTAGTTGTGAGGAAATGCTTAGGATCTTTTAAATCCCTCATTACAACTTGGTGAGGTGAAAACTCTATGGTTTTACCTTCACCTGAATGAGTGATCTGATATACTGATAGAAGGTTGCAAGAAAGACTTGGAACACATAATACATCATTGAAATGACTATTATCTACCTAAATTTTTACATACCCTACAACACTAAGAGATCTATCATCACCAACAAATATTTTCTTGGTGTTGCATTCATTTAGAGAAAAAAAATATGGATTTATCCTTAGCCATATGATAAGATGGTTCGTAATCAATAAGCCACTCATCAAAAGAAGAAGTAGAAGTTGCATTGAAGGAGAAACCATAAGCAGAAAGTACATGTCCATGAGAAGAAGAAGAAGAATCAACATTGATTTTGTTCTTCTTCATCGTTGCTTCTAAATCTTCCATCTTCTTAAAACATTTGGACTCCACATGATCATATTTCCCACAAAAGTCGCAATGTCTGTCAATCTTCTTATTTTTAGATTTTTCTCATTTGTCACCATTAGGAGTGGAAGTTGGCTAAGAGGGTTTGGGACCCTTATTTTGCTTGTTATTGTGGTGAGGATGTTGCTTCTTGGGATTCTTGGATTTATCTTTATGTTGGGCCACTAAGGCTTTGTTGGAGGTACCTACAATGTTGATCACTCAAAGTTGCACAAGTTTATCTTGCTCTCTAATTAAAGCGTCACAAAAATACTCAAGAGTGGGATCTTTATAGGCACTCGCTAGAGCATCTCTAATGGCATAAAAGGTAGATACAAAGACAAAATATGCACTACCAAGCTTAGAAAGGATAATATAGATGCATCAGTCTTCCTTCAGATCTATTTTGTAGTCTATACATAAAAGTATAAGTGTTTT
>SNQJ01S0111468.1:0-22960 GCA_010110895.2 Picea sitchensis | reverse complement strand
GGGGAGGAGGTTTTATTGTAGTCAATGCCTTCAAATTGAGAGAATCCTTTGGAAACTAATCGGGCCTTGTGTCTTTCAACACTTCCAACTAATGCATACTTAGTTCTATAGACCCATTTACATCTGAAAATTTTTCTTTTTTTCGGAAGAGGTACAAGATCCCAAGTATCGTTCACCATTAAAGAGAGATACTCTTCATTCATTGTTGTATCCCAATCTTGATGACCTGAAGCTTCTAGAAACATCTATGGATCATGAGTCTCTGAAACTTGAGCCAAATGAGAACATACTCGTTGGAACTGTGAATGAGTCTGACATTGATCTAAAGGATCACCGGCAATATCACCAGTTGCTTCTCGTGTTGAACGGACCCATCTAGGAAGCGGTGGTGTTAGTGCAGGTTCGTGTTCATTAGACTCATCTGGAGGAAGGTGAGTAGGAGGAGGTGGATTTTCATCTTCATTGTCATCATCTAAAGAAGAAGAAGAAACCAAAATAGGAACAAAAGAAGGCACAAACGTTGAAGATGGCTTGTAGGTCGAAAAAGGAACAAACATCGAATTAGGCTTGGCCAAGAGATTTCATCAAATTTAACATCTCTTCTAATAATAATTTCATTGGAATGAGGTTGAAGAAGTATGTAACCTTTGACATCTTCAGAATATCCAACAAAAATACACTTCTCACTTTTAGGTTGTAAAGCTTTCCTTTTTTCATCAGGAATGTGGGCCCATGCTACACTACCAAATACATGGAAGTGACTTACATCTTGCTTAAGTTTATTCCATGTTTATTCCAGTGTTATAATTTTTAGAGCCTTAGTGGGAGTGTGATTTACTATGTAATTTTCATAATTGATGGATTTCACCCAATAATTAAGACTTAATCCCTTAGATTGGGTCATACAATTAGCCATTTCTTTTAATGTGAAATTCTTTCTCTGAGAAACATCATTTTGGTGTGGTGTATATGGGACAGTGTGTTGTATTTGGATGCCCTGTGTAGTGTAGTAACTTGTAAAAAAAAATTTCACATATTCACCTCCATTATCTGTTCTTAACCTTTGAAGTAGATGTCCAGATTATTTTTCTACAAGGGCCTTGTAGGCCAAAAACTTGTCAAACACTTTGCTCTTAAGTTTTAAGAAGTAAACCCAAGTGTGTTTGGGGAAGTCATCAATGAAAATTAAGAAACTTGCACCCGCAAAAACAAGGAGAAGATAGTGAACCACACAAGTCACTATGAACAAGTTGCAAAGGGGTCGAGGCGTGCCAAGAGGCACGTTTGTCAAAACTATCCCGATGATGTTTGTTGAGAACACAACTAGCACAAACACCATCTCTACAAGAAACAAGAGGAAGACCAAACACCATCTGTTGATTACATAGTCGTTGCAATGAGCGATAATTTAGATGACCAAACTACTCTTGCCAAAGTTTGCTCAAGTCATTTCTATGAGCAACAAAAATTGATGGAAAATATGATGACCCAAAGTTGTCAAACTTGTACAACCTAGTAATATCATCAACAATTCTAGTTGTGAGGAAATGCTTAGGATCTTTTAAATCCCTCATTACAACTTGGTGAGGTGAAAACTCTATGGTTTTACCTTCACCTGAATGAGTGATCTGATATACTGATAGAAGGTTGCAAGAAAGACTTGGAACACATAATACATCATTGAAATGACTATTATCTACCTAAATTTTTACATACCCTACAACACTAAGAGATCTATCATCACCAACAAATATTTTCTTGGTGTTGCATTCATTTAGAGAAAAAAAATATGGATTTATCCTTAGCCATATGATAAGATGGTTCGTAATCAATAAGCCACTCATCAAAAGAAGAAGTAGAAGTTGCATTGAAGGAGAAACCATAAGCAGAAAGTACATGTCCATGAGAAGAAGAAGAAGAATCAACATTGATTTTGTTCTTCTTCATCGTTGCTTCTAAATCTTCCATCTTCTTAAAACATTTGGACTCCACATGATCATATTTCCCACAAAAGTCGCAATGTCTGTCAATCTTCTTATTTTTAGATTTTTCTCATTTGTCACCATTAGGAGTGGAAGTTGGCTAAGAGGGTTTGGGACCCTTATTTTGCTTGTTATTGTGGTGAGGATGTTGCTTCTTGGGATTCTTGGATTTATCTTTATGTTGGGCCACTAAGGCTTTGTTGGAGGTACCTACAATGTTGATCACTCAAAGTTGCACAAGTTTATCTTGCTCTCTAATTAAAGCGTCACAAAAATACTCAAGAGTGGGATCTTTATAGGCACTCGCTAGAGCATCTCTAATGGCATAAAAGGTAGATACAAAGACAAAATATGCACTACCAAGCTTAGAAAGGATAATATAGATGCATCAGTCTTCCTTCAGATCTATTTTGTAGTCTATACATAAAAGTATAAGTGTTTTGAACTTGGATAAATAATCTTCAATGCAAGAAAAATAAGTAGGACTTAGATTCGTTCACTGATTTTCTATCTAGCGGGCTCCAATAATATTGTGTTTACCAAACACAGCTTCAATATTAGTCTAAGATGCATCAGGAGCATCAATTCCTTGAAGGTGAAATCGTAAATCATGAGAGATGGAAATTTTGACTAGTCCACGTGCTTAGTTACTCTTATTATCCCATTTGAATTTATCTTCATCATCATTGGGTCTAATTCTTTTCCCAAGGTAATCTGGTACAATCATTTACTTCTTAATACATCTTCCATATGGGATTTCCATGAGAAGTAGTTGGTATTGGTAAGAAAAAGATCACTCGGAGATGCCATATTAAAATATGCAAAAACAAATTGATGAAATTGATGGTCTGGATGGAAAGATCTTGAAAAAATAGGATGTTTCAAAAAAACAGCACTAAAAACGAACTTCGGGTGTAAAAGAGTTATTCCCTTTTGAAAAAAGGCATAAATGGTAACCAAAGAGCCATGTGGAAAGTAGAAGTTGGTCCACGTTGTGATACCTCTCCTTCTAATAACCTCACTTTTACAAATATATTGTGTTTGAAAGTGAAAAACAATTCATGGGGTCTCTCTTCATGAAGATGGTTCACACTTTGTATTCTAGCAAAAATAGCAACGTATGGAGTGCCCAGTAGCTAGGGATTGGTTGTGGGTAGTGTTAGCTACACATACAAAGTCGTGGGTAGCAAGAAAACTAGATATGGGATGACTAGCAGCTCAGGGAATGGCTTAGTGGAGCTAGATATGCCTAGAAAAAAATTTAAATGATCCTCCAATGGTTACACGTGCCTAGAAAATGGAAAGTCTGTGTGAGCATTCCAAAACATTAGCCAGGCATAAAAATTCATCTCGGAGAGAGAGCGACTCTCAGAAGTTTCATGGATGCCCAAAGGCATAGGAAAGATCATGGGTAGGTTCAACAACAAGCATGCAATCATTGGGATGTCTCGAAGTAAGGACGGGTTCTTAGAAATCCCAGAAGTTAATATTACTAGCTAACATGCATAATCATTATTCTCAAGGTACTCTCCACACCTTAATAAAACAAGATACAACGAGTCACTCTACATCCCCTCTCTAAGATACAGAGAATTCGTTTAAAAATGTAACCAACAAGCTACAATGAAATATAATGGTGAGTTTAACCACAGCACACAGTAATAAAATAACTCAATGAGACATGATTTTTACCCTAGAATCCAACTTGGGAAAACCAATTGAATGGTGCTCAATGTTCCTCTTTTGTAAGTCTGCAAGTTTTTACAATATTCTCCTTCTCCTTGGCCAAAATCACCTTTGGAAATGAGTGAGAGTGAAGAAATAGAGAGATCTAGTGGGTAAGGGAAGGCCAATAGCCATGGCTCTTCACTTCTCGTTCCTTAGCCTTCTCTCCTTTTGTTTCCTAGTCATCTCTAATTATTTTTCTTTAACTAATTTCTCTTACATCATTGTTTGGCTTATTACATGTAAGTTTCCATTGTTTTACATTGTTTTACGTGGCTTACATAACGCATTTTGATTGTCAATCTACGTGCAGGTATTGAGTCTTATCCACTCTTTAGTCCAAATATGTTTCGGATCACACCTCCCTATTGAGAGGATTTTTGGTCTCCAAAAGCTCAAGGAAACTAATATGGATTAGTGTTGTCTACTTCTTTGGAACGTGGCTCTGACATTGACTCCTAGATAAATCTCTAACTTTGGCTCTGGCTCTGACGTTGACTCCTAGCTAAATCTCTAACTTTGGCTCTGGCTCTGACTACTGGCTTTGGTCCTCAGTTATGGCTCTAGCTCTGGTTCTATATTTCTTGTTCCCGTTGTGAAGCAATCTTCTCGTTGACTCTCAACTTTGAGAAATCTCTGAATCTAAAATCTGGACTCAACATTCATTCCCATCTCCCTCTTTTTCTTGGAGACAATCCATCTTGGCTACCAATGAAGCCAATTTGAATGTTGGTATGTTCAGTGTGACCCCAACATGTTATCATAACACAATAACTCCTCACATGTGGTTGCATTCCTCTGCTAGGATCATATGCTTCGTGACATGGAAACAACTCTCTAGTGCATTCACATTCTTGCAAGGCACATCATGGAGCCCTCAAGAACTCCTCTATGGTCATTGACCTCCGTGCACCAATCTCCAGCACAAATCCATGATGGGGTTCTTCAGATGCAATTTAGAAAACAAGAATTGGGTTGTGGCTACTCTTTACATCAACTTGTTATGCTTCTTGTTTGTTTTGTTTCTCTCATGTGTTGTTATATATCCTTGGAAAACTTATGTCACTTGGACTGGAGATGCAGGAAGCTCTTCATCTTCTTCAATCTTCACTTTCCACACCCTTCTCCTGATTGTGAGGCTTTTGGGGTGAAGCTCGGGGTGAAGTTTCCAACACTTTGCTTCCCAATGTATACTCAACTTGTAGTGGTGGAAAAACTTCACATAGCTACTACAAGGATTTCCTATCATACTCCTCTTCTCCATGTACCTTCGTGTATGCCATTGGATTGTAGAAGTCTTCTTTCCATTCAACTTCTAGAAACAATCGGGCCTACGGAACATGTCTTGCTTCTTCAAGAAGGTTGCTTCACGATGGAATTTCTACAATGTGAGCATTATCTTCATACCAACAAATGCCTATGGTATGGCCTCTCTTCTTACAGCGGTGACACATAAGAAATTTCTTGTTTAGCGTAGACCTCCTGGTCTTATTCTTCTTCTTGCTTTCGCTTATTGGTTTGTTGTTGTTTCTTAGTGCAAATGTGGGTTGAGTCTGCAAACTCTCATCATCACTACTCTCCTTCAATCTGCCACAAGGTTGAGGTGGTGGTGATCTGACACCTTCACTCACTACTACTGCTCCTTCTCTTGATGAGCAGGATAACTCTGGCATGTTGGTTGCCTTCATGAAAATGGTTTTCTTCATGGTGATGGAGTTTTCACTTCTGCCATCAAAACCTAGGCCTTCATGCTTGGCCCAAGATGTGACTACAATGGGGCTCAAGATTCCTTGTCTCCTCTTGCCTATCCCTTGTCCATCATAGCCCATTTTCTTTAGGAGTTTAGCGTCAGTGCCCTTAGTATTCTTCTCGAATCCACCAAGCTTCTCTCAAGATATGTTTACTGAAGTGAGCTTACCAAGGTGGTCTCAGTCATGGTGCTAGCATTTGCAGTGGAAATGGAAGGTTGTCTTGCTTTTATGTGCTCTTGTACAATGGCTTGAATCCTTTTCAAGGCCTTCTCCTTGTCTTCAACTCTCGTTGCAGATGTGTCATCATCTACTTGAACCTATCATCTTGCCAGTTATCCATCTAGATGAATTTCTCACCAAGGTATACAAGCTAGGATCTGTACTTGTCCCAATCTGTTCTAATTGTTATGAGGGATTCTTTGCCTTCTTTAAATTTCTTCTTGAGCAATGGAAACAATTGGGCAAAGGTCTCCATGTGCTTCTCCATCTCTTCCATCCTCTTGTTAAACATCTTGACCTGCACTTTCAAGCTCTCGTTCTCTTCTCGAAGCTTAGCATTACTAGTCCTTAAGTCTTCCAACTTATCTCTACTTTCTTTGCCCATGTTGCGGTCTGCAGTATTTTGTTCATAGTTCTGGAAGCAATGTCTTGGTCAAGGATGCAACTACTCTAATACCATCTTATCTATAATCGAAGATATCATAGCCTACTCACTTTGCCAACATGGATACATGTGAGGAATTGTCTTTTTTTACTCTATCTTAGTTTTGTCTCTGGGGATGTGCATAGGGTTTTGTTTTCTACATGATACCAAGCCTTAGTCTTTTTCCCTAGGCAATGTCCTTTTTTATTTTCCCGATGGTACAAGTATTCACTCCATTTATCTTGCACACATCAATTACTATCAATACACATGTGGCATTAAAAAATGAAAGCGTTATTATTCATACCCCAAACATCTTTCCATTTTGTCAAAGGGAAGATGCTTCTCACTATGCAATGCCTTCAATTTGTTGGTCTCTTCACCGGTTGTGCGTCCACCTCTACACGTTCCCGAACAAGCTAGCATTATTACATGACTAGCATAGGGTTCCACGTCTAAAATATTCATGGGACGTGTGGACAAGAGAAAGTATACTCCAGCTATCCAAGTGAACACTCGACTCAACGTCTTGATCATGAACCAATGAGAGAATCGAGCAGAGGTTATAAAAGACCAAATGGACAGAGAAACACTCTGACAACAAGTGGGATTCCTCAGGTGCCCTGGAACGTTTAGACGTTACATTATGCAATTAATCCACTTAGAAATTAGGGTTAGGGTTTTGTATGGTTATCGGCAAATGAAATCTACGCCTCTTGTACACTAGGGTTTTGTGCTCTGCATCTAGCAAGTAAAAGAAATATGGTATGTCTATTCACCAAGGTTAGCTAGCAGACATGATAACCAACAATAAATGAATTGCATGGTAGACGTGTCAAGGAGAGAGATCGTAGCAACAAAGAGAAAATGCATGGAAGCTCCCTCAAACTAGGGTTCTCACGTTGTGTTTGACAATGAAAAACAATTCATGGGGTCTATCTTCATGAAGATGGTTTGCACTTTGTATTCTAGAGCCAAATAACAATGTATGGAGCGCCCAACAGCTAGGTATTAGTTGTGGGCAGTGTTAGCTACACTTACAAATCCATGGGTAGCAAGTAAACCAGGTATAGAACAACCAATAGCTTAGAGAATGGCTCAACAGAGTTAGATATTCCTAGACAGCAAAGTAAATGATCCTCCAATGGTTACACACACACAGAAAATGGAGACCCTACGTGAGCACTTCAAAACATTATCCAGGCAATAAAAATTCACCCTAGAGAGAGAGTGACTCTCAAAAGTTTCATGGATGCCCAAAGGCATAGGTAAGATCATGGGTAGGTTACACATCAAGCATGCAAGCATTGGGACGTCTCGGAGCAAGGGCAAGTTTCTTAGAACGCCCAGAGGCGAATATTACTCGCTGACATGCGTAATCATTGTTCTCAAGGTAGTCTCACACACCTTAATAAAACAAGATACAACCAGTCACTCTACATCCCCTCGCTAAGATACAAAGAAGTCATTTAAAAATGTAACCAGCAAGCTACAATGAAATATAATGGCGAGTTTAACCACAACACATAGTAATAAAATAACTCAATGAGACATGATTTTTGCCCTGGATCCAACTTGGAAAAACCAATCGAATGGTGCTCAATATTCTTCTTCTATAACTCTGCAAGTTTTTACAATTCTCTTCTCCTCCTTGGCCAAAATCCCTTTGAAAATGAGTGAGCGTGAAGAAATTGAGAGAGCTAGGGGGTAAGGGAAGGCCAACATCCATGGCTCTTCACTTCTTGTTCCTTAGCTTTCTCTTATTTCCATTTCCTGGTCACCTTTAATTATTTTTCTTTAACTTTTCTCTTACATCATTGTTTGGCTTATTCCACGTAAACTTGCATTGTTTTACATTGTTTTACGTGGCTTACATAATGCATTTTGATTGTCAATTTGTGTGCAGGAACTGTGTCTTATCCACTCTTTAGTTCATATATGTTTCGGATCACAAGACCTCTTACTTAATAAAGAAAATTTTAACCAAGTGAACTAGTGCAAAACACATTATATTGTTAAGGAGGAGGATTGGGGGTGATGTTGTTGTTGTTGTTGTTGTGGAAGATGGTCTTGGAGAGCGTGCTCATAAAAAACTCTTTTCGCACAAAAAAAATCGCTTCTCAACGGAAACAAGGGTTAGATCTTGGTTAGCTTACCCAGAAAATGCAAGTTTTCCCTATGTTTCTGATTTATCGAGATCGCACAAAGCGCACGGCAAAGAGCATACGCAGAAAGGAAAACCCTTTCCGCTTTGTTTTTTATTTGTTGAGATCGCACAAACGCAAGGCAAAGAGCATACACAAATTGAAAAGAGTAGCAACCTAGAAATAAATAAATAAAACAGAAAACCGAAATATTATCTTTGTAAAAAATCAAAAGGGCGTATCTAAGATTTATACCTATGGATCTGACGGAAATGGTCGTATCTAGGGAAAACAAAAACCTTTTCGAGTGAAATGAAAGGCGTTCCTAACATAAACGAGTGCTCCAAACGCAATGGAACATTCCTCTAAACCCTAAAATGTACAAAAAATGGCAGAAACCAAAGATGTGGCAACATGGCTTTACAATCTCAATCTACAACGGGAGCGGGTCTTCAAATGCGCTCTAATACCATGTTCAACAACACATGTATTCCAACAGAGGACGAACACCTTCAGTAACCACTCACACAACCGGATCAAAGTTTAACATCGATGTTTTTATGTTGTAAAACCCCTATGGGGAAACATCCACAGCCCCAACCAACGTGGCCACTTAGAGCAATTTATTAATGCAAAAGAAAATATTATAGAGAGATTTACAAGAGAGTTTCTCACAATCAATCAACGGCAAATGAACTTCCATGTTTTTTAAATAGAGACCATGGACCAATCAAGTGTTAAGCCACGGATTAATGTAGCCGTTAAGATCAAGGAGAATATGAGTCGTCAGATCACTCTATGTCAGGAACATATCATGATCGTCAAATTTCAAAACTACAAATGCATACTAAAGAAACACACTTTATCTAACGACACATTAAACCAAGTTAATATTAACTAACTCCTAATTGTCTAAATATCCTAACACGAGGATCATATCTATATTTAAAATTATCATAATGAAAACAATAGTCAAACTCATGTTACTAATCCTCCATTATTTCAACATTATTAATTTTATTCAACCTATAATAATGTCATTTTTATAAATACATGTCATAAAGTGAAAATTAATTTCTTTTGTATTTAAGGATTAAATCGACATTCTCTTTTATGTGAGAACTAATTTCTTTTGTATTTAAGGATTAAATTGATATTCTTTTTTATGTGAGAACTAATTTCTTTTGTATTTAAAAATTAAATTAGCATTCTCTTTTATTCCAAGAAAAAGTTACATATCTTATAAATAAAACAAACAAAAAACTTAATCATTAAAAATAAAATTCAACTTCCCCTAGATGGAGTTACACACTTTGGGGCAAGGGGCACCCATGTGGAGCACCAAGCATCCAACTCGCCAATTATAATAATTCAACCAAGAGGTGGGGTTACAGAAGTTTATCAGTCATGTGAGGTGATAATAGTTAAAGGTCATGGGGAGTATGTCCCTTCCACGACCAATTTTTGACATTATGAAAATGATTGTCAAAGTCCTGGAGAGGTACAGTGTCTATACACAACGATTTAAGAGGCACTAGTGGGAGGTTAATGAAGAAGGTACCGAGATAAGCGAGGAGAATTATAGCTAGAGGAGGGGGATGTGGGGCATTCTAGTGATGATGTGCTTGATGGGAACCAAAATTCATTTTCTTCTAATGTCTAGAGCAAAGGTGGGGGATGACCAATTTTATGATGAGGCAAAGGAGTGGTCATGGATTTATAATTTGGGAGGGACCGAGAGGGTTAGATTGGAAGGTTTCTCTAGTTTTCTCTTGCCTAGTGTTCCCAAGCTTCCTAGGTATGGGCTTTTTCTAAAGTTTGGGAACTTGTTGCAGGTTCGAGTTGGTAGGGGATGATTGCTTGTGAAAGGGTATAACCCCACGTTGAGAAGGAAAAGCAAACTCCTAGTTTGGTTGACGCTTCTGGAAATTCTCCTAGGACAGTGGGTGCTGAGATCGTGTTCGAATTCCTATAGTTGCTAGTGTCTAGTTTATTTAGCCAGAATGGCAAGGGGAACAGGCAACAGGAGTAAGGCAAGAACACCTCCAAAGTGTGGAAAGGAGAAGGATTCCTCCTCCCAAGGCCCGGTCTCATCCACCAAAGCGACCCAAGAGGCATGGGAAGCAAGGCACAAGTTTCAAATGAATTGATTGATGGTTGCCAAGAAGGTTGAAGAGGTAGAAGCAACAGTTCATGTGCAATGGTGGGTAACTCCTGACGAGCAAATTCTAAAGGAAGTGCAAGACTAGTGGACGATCCTTTTTACTCCAGGACACGCGTCACAAAGTACTTCAAGATCGTGGAAACTTACTGGATAGTAAAGGCAATGGTAGCTCAAGCATTGGAAAAGAGCATAGAGGAGCATCTAGAGGTTCTATATGCAATCCATATCTTTGAGAAGAAGTTTGAATTGATGTGCAAGTCAACGCATGGCATCAAGTTCATAGTCTCCATGGAGCAAAAAGAGGTACCAAGGACACAAGGGGGGGGCTTGTCCAACTCTGCAAGCACCAGAACCAACCCAATAGTCCTAGACAACGACCCCCTGCTTCATGTTGAAGCCTGGATAGATGATAAGGAAGCAGAGATGATTGTGGAGGTGGTAAAAGGAAAATCCCAAAATCCGACGGCTTGATGCCTGGTTTGAATTTGTCTTTTATGTTATTCAAATTCTCTGTGGAGATAGTCACTCTTAGACATAGGGTTATTTACTTTTAAAGACAAAGATAGACTAAAAATTCATTTTGTTATCTCTAAGGGTATCTATGTGACTTTGTTTGGTTTGAAAAATTGGTTCGTTGATCATAAGACAAGGAATTTGGTTTTCACTATAGCAGATCCTCTAGGTTTTTATGAAACTATTTTCTGTACATAATAGATAGATCCAAGAAGAATTTTCAGCTTTAAAAAAAATCAACTTTTATAATAATATAATTTTTATATAAATATTTTTCATAAATTTTATATATATTGTTTTTTATTTTAATTTCAACTTTTATAGTTAAAGAAAATCAACTTTATAATAATGTAAATTTTCATATAAATAATTTCCATTAATTTTTAAATATATTTAGAGTTTTTATATAAAAAAAAATTAATTAAAATTTTGATAACTTTTTAAATATTTGGTAAACTTCATATTTACAAACCCCAAGTCAACTCAACACCTAAATATTTGGTAAACTTCATATTTACAAACCCCAAGTCAACTCAACACCTAACTTTAGCATTATTCGTTCAACTTATCATGAGTGCCGATCAAGTCTCCTTTTGTAGGGTTTATTCATATTGGCGACCTTCGTTATTAAAAAAATATAAAAAAAATTAAGTTCAGTTGAACATCAGCTTAGCATCGTTCGTTCAATTTGTCATGAGTGTTGATCAAGTCTTTTTTTAAGGGTTTATTCAATTAGTAATGAACAATCTTTATGGAACTAATGAAAAGCAGATTTTTAACAGCAAATAAGCGACGGTCCAAATTAAAGAAAGGTACAGATAACAGATTTACCATGAATAAATAAATAAAAGCCATGTAGCGTAATAAACTCCCAGTATTAGGTAGTTTATCAGTGTGGGTGATCTGGTCTTTGGTTCAATTACTGTGGGTATTAGGTAGTTGATCAGTGTGGGTGATCTGGTTTTTGGTTCAAATACTGTGGGTATTTTTATGACATTTTAACATCTTTAAAATTACGAGTTAAAGGATGTTGGTTAAAGGTTTTTTTTTTGTGTTTTTGGTAGGAATTGGGCAATTTAAATCTGGAAAAAATTTCTGTTTTTTTTTTTGTTTTTTTTGTTGTTTAAATTGTATTTTTGAATGTATAAATGGATTCAACCTGTTGAAAAATTTCTGAAACATTTAGATTATACAAACTTAGCCACTCAAATCTTCAAATTCAACCATTCATCATCATCTAATTTAGGATAAAATCAAACAAAAAAATCTAAGAAAAAACAACCAATTATTTTATTTTACAAGTAATGCAAAAAGTACCATGCATTGTTACTTACAAGTTGAAATCTTCCAAGCTATATTATATAGGACAGGAATGAAAGCAATACATGTACTTATTAAACAGCGCCACCTTAAATCATCTGATGTGCAAAACTTTGAAGTCACATTGCACAATACTGATCCTAACTTATCCTAACTGCTTCATTTAAAAACATAATTAATTGCATGCCTCCACTGCTCACCATCCTTGAAACATCCATATCAGTTAAAAAATAAAAACAAAAACATGAGCTTCTGTCCCGATTTAGCAATGAACTGCGTCAACTTTGATGACTTTATCATTTCTGGAAGAAGCCACTTTTGATTATGAAAACATGACAAAGCAATAAAAATTCAAAAGTATCCCATTAAAATTCCAAGTTTCGTTGAGTGCTCCACAAGTTTATCGAAAGTTTCTTGGCGAAGGGGTCACTGGAAGTGGGTAGACTGAAGGGATTATCTAGTTTATATTCTTTTGGCTTTTATTACACTCTGCTTTTGATATAATCATAAACATGGAAGGACCCTGGGTACCCATTGAAAGATGGCAATACAGTGATGAGTATTTCCATTTTTTTAATTCTGTCTGTTTATCATCATTTGGGGCTGAACTTAAAGATGTGTTGACCAGATTATAACAAGCTGTGCCATGAATGAGTAAGAATCTGAGCATTGAAGAAACTGGAGAATGGCCAACAACAAAATCCCTCGGAGAATCTCTGCAGTCCCACGTAAATCAGACGTGTTTTGCATATTCACCCAATGAAGGCGAAGGCCTGGAATCACACAAAATGTACAAGTCGATGGCTATAATTCATGAGTTCGAGCTTGGAGCGTCGCATGTTGGAAATTTATAGGCACGAGATGCACTAAAATCTGAAGAACACACAATGGACAAGCTTAATTCTGATGTGGTTATAGACGAATCCCATGGCAAGGTGAACACTAAGAGTTACATCGATCGTGCTGCTCTCTGCAATTCTTTCAATGCTGCCATCTCAATCATACGCAAAAGGAAGGGAAAATGCATAGTAGAGGAGACCAGTAATTCATTTCAATGTAAAAAGTGGGCTTCTAAGAAGAGGCCATTGGAGTCTTCTGAGTCGTCTGAAGGTCCTGATTACAAGTGCTCCAAAAGGTCTAGTGGTGTTTCTTTCCCGAGAAGTTTTAACCTGGAGACCGAGATGGGTGAAGGGTCCTATAGAAGGGATCACCATATGCCCAATACCCAATTGTCTCCCCTGCACGTGATGCTCAATAGTGATTTCATTGTAACGTCTCCTTTAAAGCAGAACTTGATGCTTACAGTGGCTCTGAGTCAGAAAAAGAGAGATGACTTGGAGAAATTGATATTGGTGGGGCATTTCAGGGCTTTTCTGTCGTTCAGGCAGTTTGGGCTGGGTCCTGATGCTTTGCGTGTTCGGACGGAGCCCAACGCGGGAGGAACTTCTACTATCTCGGAGGTCTAGTTTTGAACACTTGCTCTTTCCATTTTTCTTATTAAGGTCTGGACTTTGGCCTTATTTCTGGGGCAAATTTTTGTGCTGCCTTCTTAGACGCAAGGCATATCCCTAGTTTTTTTTTAAATTTCACTGTCTACTACTTTAGCATCCTGGAATAGGTAGAATATTCTTAGTGTGTATATATACAACACAAATCTGCTCACATTTTACATGTATGAAGATATTCCTGTATATTCGTTAAGCTAATGGCCATATGGGAAGGGGCTTCATATATGTTCTGCTAGATTTGTGTGCTTAGCTCAAGCTTAAATCCTTTGTTCATGTTTATACCGTATCCAAATCTTATCAGTAAGCTAATATTGAAAGCTTATGAGTTTATTACAAGCTTGGTTTACCTTCACTGTTATTTCAAAGTTACCCAAGTCTCCCTATGTTGGTACTTGGCTTTAACAGTTTACAAATATGTCCCATTTGTCCTTGATGCTTACTCCGAAGGTCCATGTTCTCATTGTGGTTTGACATGTCCACACTGGCCTTTTACAAAAAAAATTATCACAATATCACTCATAGCAGGCCTTGATGTTTTCTAACATTTACCAACTTCCTGAAGTAATATTTCTTTTTTGCTATGCATAAATCCTGATCTTGATGAGAGCTGTCTGCCTTGAGTGATATTTCCATTTTGCTGTGCATAAATCTTGATCTTGATCAGAACTTTTTGGTTCCTTTTTCCCTGTGTTTGTAAAATCTTTTCTGAATCAGGCTTTTAGGCTCCACCATAGGGACTGTAAATATTTTAAATTGTACCTAAGATCCTCTTTGCATAAGATACATCCACAGAGCATAACGATACTAGTATTGGTTTCGCGACATAGCCAAGTGGTAAGGCAGGGAATTGTAAATCCTTTACCTCGGTTCGAATCCGAGTGTCGCCATAATAGAGAGAAGAGAGAAAGAGAAAAAAATGTTTGATCTTGATTATATAACCCCCACATTACTTCTGCTGTCTATGTCATCAAAAGAACTTGTAACATTTGGTGTCTTTCATATCTGTGGTGATACAGATGATCAAATAGTCATCTTATTCTTACATTCCAAGAAACAAATATATTTATGGATCTCTCGTATGACTTTTTCATAACATTTAGAATGAAGAGGTAGATCATCTCAAATTTGCCTTATGCACTGGTTATTATTTTAAAATCTCCAAAATTTCCCTTTGTTTTCATTATGCTGATGCTTAATTTTGGTATTTACATGTTTTTATTAGGTTGATGCTTAATTTTGGTATTTATGATTGTTTAATAAAAAAAATAGGGGTCAAATTTCACCTCTGACCTAATTTTCCAATTTTCATGTTTTTTTAAAATATTTATTAATTTTAATTTTTCTAAAATGATTCATCTAAATTCTATATTTTATATGATAAAAGTATTTTACTTTAAAATTCACCAAAATTTTATACAAATTATATAAAATTTTAGGAAATTTGAATATTTAAAAAATCAAACAATTTATGATTGACATTTTAAGAATTAGTAAGATTTACCAAGGTTTTTACACTTTAAGATAATAAGTGTGAATCCTTAAATTTTTCCCTAAATACATCTGTCTATATTAATTTTTATGTTTAAAATCTATACCCAACAAGCTGCTTTCTGGGTTCTTGAATCATATTTGGATTGGACATTTTAGTTCTTACTATTGTTTACAAATATAGAATCATATTTGGATTGGACATTTTAGTTCTTACTATTGTTTACAAATATAGGTGGTCTTTGGCCGTTTGGATTATCATAATCACAATTCGTCTGGTTTGAGCCTAATAAGGTTTTGGCTATTCTTGGCATGGTTTGAGCCCAATATGGTTTTGGCAGGTGTCAATGCACAAATGCTGCAGTGAACAAATGTTAAACATGCAAAATCATTGAAGCCACAAAAGAGTTCATACCACTTCTTTCCTTGCCTCAATTCCTGCTCTTTCTATTAGCAGCAGTAAAAGAAATCCAGAAATGCTTATTTCTTGGGGAAAGCATGGGAACAGTGTTATGTAGAAACATGATATTAGCTCGTCTGTTTATTGTTAGTCATGACTAGTCTGTAATACTAATGGTATACTTCTGCTTCTGTAAGTCAGATTACTTTGGAATGATTGTGGTTGGTTTTCTCAGGCTTTGTCGGTGGAGTACTTTGTAAGGAGATTTCAAGCCAAAGACATTGTAACAGAAATGGAGGTGGCACATCGTTACCGTTCCTCTTTTGGCATTTATTCTTAAGCACCTGGGAATAAGCTGGATCTTGATTAATTTTGAGTTTCAAACAGCCCAACCAAACCTAGTTTGATTTATAGATTTATCTTCTTGTTAAGATTGTTTACTTAAGATTTTTTGAATGAACCTAAGCTGTCTATATTATTTGCAGGTTGAATATTGCTCTATGAACTGGAAAAAGGTAGATTATATTTGCACATTGTATGGTCAACGAGTTGGTGTTTCAGTCACTCGAGCCATGTCTTATCCAGATCCAGAGCAGTTCTCTCCAGATATGGCCAACAAACTGCTCCATAAGAAGCTCTTCGGTTTGGTAAGATGGTTCACACATCTTTTTTTATATCGGTTGGAAAACATAATTTTTCAGGATTTACAATAGGAATGCTACATGCTTTCATAAAGATGCTAGAAAACATATTTTCTAAGAAGATTGGGAAATGATTTTACAATGGAAAACCACTATGATTCTAAATCGGGGAATTTGGTTTTAACGTAACTATTATCATGTCTGCTAGACCGCAAACGCAGAAAACCACATGTCAGTGGAAATCTTACTATCAACAACTCTGCAGGTTGTGGCCAGGGAGGGAGTGGCTGACAGGCATTGCTTTTCTCAATGTATTCTCCATGTCTGGTGTGAAACCGAGAGAACTGCAAGACTTCTTGAAGCTGAGTACTTAGGTATTGTTTACTTCCCTAACTCTAATAGATGAAGTGGCTTATAGCCCAAATGGTTAGAAACACAGGATTCACCAAATCTATTCACAAGTTCAGATTTTGTGAAGCTACATGCTGTCTGTATGGTCCGCACAATAAAACCCATTGCCAACCAGGGGACTATCCCTGTTCAGGAATCATGGCCTCAATACCTTGGTAATATTATTTGAAGGTCCTATTTTGCTAACCTGATTTCATTACCCCACGGCATGGATATTGATCAATTATTTAGTCATCATTTTCCTTTTCTGCATGTTTGCTTATCTGGTTGTTTTCTGAATTTTGGGTTATGTTCAGAGGTTTCTCAAGAGTTGGAGATCACAGATGATCTCATTATGGTGCTAACAGTTGCAGAAGGATTACGTGCAAAGCCCATATTCTATGAGCATTGTCTGATTGGAGAAGGCCATCTTGGTGACAGTGTATAGTTGAATGTATAGAAAGATAGATTTCATGGGATGAGTACATTCCTCATTGAACAGATGCTCGCAAACATCTCATCTATTCATTGTACAAAACTATCAACGTGTCACGTGTACAGACTATGTATTTATAACAAAATATAACTTCATATCCAAATAAATAAGGGCAGAAGAAGGCATCTGCACTTAAGTTTACAGAAGAATTGCAATTTGTGGTATTATTACCATTCATGTCTAGGAGATTCAAATCTCTCTTTGCAATTTACTATAGCTAGCTTTAAGGGGGCAAATTATGTAACCTACGCTCGAGTCTTATCTACTAATAAGCACTATTCCAATTAGCTGGATAACCATGTGATGTATTAATATCCAATAGCATGCACTGTTCCAATTAGCTGGATAAGCAATGTATCAAAAATGTAGAATTTCTTTAAAATCATAATCTATAGGCCAGTCCACACTGGCTGATAGTTTTAGGTAATTTCAGTTACCTTTCAAGATAGATTCTTTCAGACTTCAGACCATTCTCTTGAAACAGCCTCCCTTAAACCACTACAATTTAGTTTTAGGTAATTTCAGTTACCTTTCAAGATAGAGTCTTTCAGACTTCAGTCCATTCTCTTGAAACAGCCTCCCTTAAACCACTACAATTTACTCAAGAGATAAAGGAACTTAAAATACCTTCTGACCTGGTTTAATCTCACTTTTTCAATGCATTGCTGCTTTCTGCTACAAATTCACTTAACAGTGCCTCAACACTTGCTTGAATAAGTGTTTATGAATTGTCTATTTAAGGCAGCACATCTTCTCAGGAAATGATGAAAATCTCTACCAAATAATTCCCAACCCAAAAGATTGAGGGGCTCCTTTAGTTTCGAATTTGCAAGACCACTGACAGCTTTCTTCTTCTTCTTGCCAACAAAGTTAGATAGAAGATGTTTATTAGCAGCCATTTAGATTAAGGCTATCATAAGTTCCAAAGTGCTCAAAGGTGCCCAAATGAAGGCAAATATGTAACCATTTTACAAACAATAACCTTAAAGATACATGAATGGCTATATCTTTTAATTCAAAAACAACTACATCTAGAAAAATATATATATATTGCCACACCCAATCATAAATTGACTAAAACAAGACAGGTCGCTCCTGCAAGATTGGAGAAAACTGAGAACCGCGTCTAAAACAACAGCAGCAGCATTTTAATGGGCTGTCCACATGTGATAAATAACATGAATCGAGGGCCATTCACCTCCTTGATTTTTAATTCAAAATAAATTCATTATACTGGCTGTTTGTAACTCTTTCATATCAGGCATCGCTGTTAACATAACTAACAAAAATTAACTAATGCCCATATTTTACTAATACAAAAATTAACTAATGCCAATATTTTAAACAGCCAATAAAGCAATTTTTTAAAAGACATTTCATGCAATTTTTTAAAAGAAATTTGATATAATTTATTTTAACATGGATAAGTACACAGTTTAAAATTATCATATGCTAATGATGATACTATCATAAAATTATCATATGCTAGTATCAGCTAATGATGATACTAGCATAGATCCATCTTAATCTCTGTATTGCTACATCAAAAAATATTATGACATTCTAATGATGATATTAATATAGATCCATCTTAACCAAATATTGACATTTTAATGTTGCTACATCAAAAAATATTATGACATTCTAATGATGATACTAGTATAGATCCATCTTAACCAAATATTCCAACATTCTAATAAATAATATTAGCATCGATTCATCTTAACCCCTACAAACATTAACATTGCTACATAAAAAAATACTTTGACAACTCATACTTTGACAACTCTCAATGCATGAAAGATACCAAGTTAAGATCCAAGCTGACCATGAATTTCAATGTATGTTTTAAAACAAATTAATATATATAAACAATATATCAACCCAAACATTACACAACACATGCATATATACAGAATGTCAATGGAACCCCTACCTGAGCATTGGGCTGTAGATGGGGCTCTCTTGGGCTGTAGATGTGCAGCGCAAAAACATATATTACTTCTAAGCATAAAATCAAATAGAAAATCAGCAAAGCTTCTAGGAGCAAAATTGTAATCCAACACCAGCATTCCCCGTATCACTGCCAGATTAAAAAAAAAAACATTAAAGGAACAAGAAAGCTTCAAACCCATAATTCAGCTGTGTTGCATTAAAAAAACGGAGGACTCGGTATGCCTCTGAAACGAAACAGACTAAGGCCTTGTTCAAAATCCTAACAGAATCCAGCAATTCATAATCAACACCAAAAATTGCATCTGGAGTGGACATAAAACCTAGATCTGAAACCCTAGGGAGATGATACATGTAACATGCCTTAACCAAATGCCTAAAGTTTTAAGAAAGGGGATCGGGGATCTGAAAAATATATTTTTACAGAAACTCATTTTTCTGGCCGGAGTGAGATTGATCTCCTAGAAAATGTCGCTTCGGGGAATCTCAGGCAGAGCCATATGAAATGTGTTGAGAATCAAATCTAGGCTTGTGGCTTAGAAGCGAAAAAATCTGTGATACTGCGAGTCCCTGGAGGGGGAGGGGGCGGGGGCTTGTGGGCTTTCTGGGAGGGTTTGGGGTGATGTTCTTCTTCGTCCTCGCTATCACCGCCGCCGCCCCCTTTGCCAATGTTGGAGAGCGAATCTTCAAGAAACTCCGACAGTCTCCTCTGCCTGGTGACTGCGGATGCCACATCATCCAATCTGATGGTCTTGTGCTTCTTCTCCACGGCCACTCTCCAAGCGCTCTCGGTCAGAATTTCCAGGAACGACTGCACAGCACTTGCCATTACCCAAACGGCCTCGCCAGTTACTTGACGAACGTCTCTGTCCAGCTTTATGATTCGCTTCAATCGAGCCAGAGGAAACGGTGGCACATTTGCATTTGAATTTTCATTACCCGCCGCCTCGGCCTCTTCCTCCTCGTTCTCCTTCTGGACCTCACTATTATGTGGGGAATCTGCTCTGATTGAAGGAGATTCCTCTTCTTGTTGTTGTTGTGCCTGCTGATCTTCTTTTGAGGGCTTCGGATGGGAATGGGGATGGGGTTGGTTGTATTCTGCCTTCTGTGCATCCGTGAGGGATTTCCATAGCTGAGAGAGAGCTTTTGTTACGGGGGTGTTGGGGTGGGATTGCTTAAGCTTTTCTCTGTTGAGGTTGCAGAAGTTGAAATATGGCGATGCCTTCTTGACCTTGCCTTCTTCGCCATTTACCTTGCGCTTCTTGGCGGATCCCGCCATTGTATATCCCGTCCAATTAACACTGCTGCTGCTGCGATCTGATACTCTACACAACTGAACAGGAATAAGAAAGGGAATGTGATTTTCAATACCAAAAAAAGGAGGGAAATTTGAATTTTAAACAGTATTGCCCTTGAAGTGAGAGGTGGGAAATAAGACAGAAAATGCGCATAATCTAAGATAACTCCGTGAACAATTCACTGAGAGAAGTTAATTGTTCTTAAATCTGAAGAGTCGGAAAAGACTTCACGGATGGAAGTTAATTGTTCTTAAATCCGAAGAGTCGGAAAATACTTCACTCGCAGAAAAAATAAAAAAAATTGAATGATTTGACTGTAATGGTGGATCTTCTAAGTTTCCAGAAATAAGGTACTTTTACGGTTCACCACGGAAAAATGCGTTAATAAATAAAATAAATTTATAAACTTCTCATATTTAATTTAAAAATAAAATAAATAATTATTAATCAATATAATAATATGAATTAATTTTAAATTATATTTTGATATTAAATAAAATATTATAAATCAATATGATAATATGAATTAATTTTAAATTATATTTTGATATTAAAAAACGTTAATAAATAAAATAAATTTATAAACTTCTCATATTTAATTTAAAAATAAAATAAAATATTATAAATTGATTTAGCATTGTATTTTGATTTTTTTAAATCCAAACTACAAATATAAATATAGTAATATAAATTAATTTTAACATTATATTTTGATATTACAAAACGTTAATAAATAAAATAAATTTATAAACTTCTTGTATTTAATTTAAAAATAAAATAAAATATTATAAATCAATATAGTAATATGAATTAATTTTAACACTATATTTTGATATTACAAAACGTTAATAAATAAAATAAATTTATAAACTTCTCATATTTAATTTAAAATTAAAATAAAATATTATAAATTGATTTAGCATTGTATTTTGATTTTTTTTAATCCAAATTACAAATATAAATATAGTAATATGAATTAATTTTAACACTATACTTTGATATTACAAAATGTTTTGAGTTTTTAAATTTATTTTCATGCTATTTAAATATTCACTTTTAAAAATTTCGATTAAGCAAAAAATTGTTAGCTTCCTTTTGAATAATAGTAATAATGCTAAGCTGTTAAGCTAGGGTTTTTCCTAGTAGTGAGATCTCGCACTCACCTCGTACGTCTTCTTCTACATTCTCCGTGATGGCACCAACTAGTCTAGAGATTTCTTATCAACCTTTACAACTCAACCCCAATTGGGCCTCGTGGTAAGTCATCCGCATGCGACCTCAAGTCTTCGAACGACCTTTCTCCCAATGACTCCGCCCCTTTTGGGCCTTCTAGTGTGCCACTTACAAGCATTCTTCAGCGTTTGAATGGCCTATGTTTCAAGGACACCATTCTTAATGACCTGAGGCTTGCCCTCTTTCCCCTTCGTTGTCTGTGTAGGAAGCCCTTGCTTTAATCGTTTCTTTGGGATCAAATGTCGACAAATCCATGGATCTCCTCAGATCTAATGGTTTGGTTTGTTGATTCAACAGCTTTTGGCCTCAATTAGTAGGTATTTAGGGCTAGATCTCAAAATTTTGGTTACTTGTGATAAAACAAGAAGTCTTCATCTACTCTTGTGCGAAGGGTTTCTTCATTGTTGAATTTGACTATGTTGAAGACAAGGATCCGATTCTTAAATCAGGCCCATGGTTTTGGGGAAATTCAAGTATGTGCATGAAGCCTTGGTATCCTTCTCTTCAATCCTTTGACCAATACTCTTTCGTGTGCCCCTGTTTGGGTAAGACTCTCAAATTTGCTCTTGTGTTTTTGGGGTTTATCCTCTTTTCAAGCCATTGGTTAAATGCTCAACAAGTTCCGTTTTGCTAGTCGGGAAACTAAGAAGCCTAGCATTTCAACATACGCCAGAATATGCGTGGAAATGGACTTCAACAAAAGGTTTCCAGTGCAAGTTAATTTGACAAGTGAAAACTATTCTTGGTATCATAAGTTGGATTATGAGATAGGTACATTTGTGATGTAGCGTTGTTTTGAAATAGGATACATTGCAACACAATGCTCCAAAGGACCTAAGAAGAATAGTAAGCATCATCACGAATCAACTTGGTGGATCGGTTCTATGGAAGATCATCAGTTGGTCTTGCTGCCTTCGCAAGCAGATCATCAAATGCAACCAAGTCTGGTTTCTCTAGAAAAACAACAAGAAATGGCAATGTAGGAATTGGAGGAAAATGAACAACAATAAATGGTAACTCAAAAACCGAAGAAAGAGGACCATGTCTCTCTTGATTCGGGTTAGGAATCATAGACTTAGTGTAGTGTACCTTTTTCACTACCGGGGTTCACCCAAACCTCTCAGTTACCATTCATTACATGGATTTTAAAAACAAATGCATTTAACCGGAATTAAACACACTTAATTCACAGAGTAAAATATATATAAGTTACTGTTACCATTAACAAACCATAGCATGCAACAGTAATTCATTTACACAGCGGAAAACATGATACAAAACAGCACAGTCATGTCAAATGTGTTAAAACAT
>SNQJ01S0111466.1:0-28804 GCA_010110895.2 Picea sitchensis | reverse complement strand
CACTTCCATACAACCCCATTACCCTTGTGTGGTTTGATTATCAAGTATATTTCATGTGCTTGCACACACTAAAATCAACGCATCAAATTGTTTCATAATCAAAATTAAAGCATACCATTAAGCTCATAACATATTATAATACTATGAGTCAATCCGAAGTCCATTCAATGTTGACACAATCCCATGTCAATGTATACCTGTGACTTCCCTGTCACACTAGGAAAACCATTAGTAGAATCTGAAAATAATTTAATAAAAATATATTCATTTCAATGTATCATAAGCATATTAATTGATAACGTCATTTATATCATATCAATTTATATTTCATCCATTCATGTTTCTCATAAACATTTAAATCCGATTCATTTGAAATTACCGTTACACCATTTAAAACCAATCAAAATAGCCAAGAGTTTAAGTTTTATCATCATAACACAAGTCGATAAATTAGATCATTTGTAAACAAAATTTCCTCAAATAATAAAATCCATTCTATCAAACTAGTCAAAACAAATGAAGCAATGCATATTCGATGTATTTCCTTTATTTTTGGCATAGCTTGTGAAGCTCAATTACAATATGCGGCTTGAATGTATCTAGACAAAGACTGGAGTACCTACAACTCACATGCAAATTACTTGTATTATTCGCAGGGTTTCAAGGAAATTGACAAAATAAAATACTTCCACACTTGAGCAATGAAAACTAGAAGAAACTGACTTCAAACCCTAATTCTTATGAATCACAAAGAGTTGTGGACCTTTACAAAAAACTTAAGATTGAAAAAATGGTTTTGAGGATTTTGAGACCATGAACATATTTGGCATGATTGAATACAAATTTCTAAAACTAAACGAGAAAAAATAGAAATCAATCTTTCGAAAACTCATTATAAGAAATTTGTGAGGAGCATTGATTTTTTTTAAACATATAGAGAAGATGAAGAGAAGGAGGAGTTGGTCATTGAAGAAGCTAAATAAAAGATGGAAATCAAAGTGAAAGTCAAAATTGAAGAAGAGGAAGATGAGTCATATGTAAACAAATAAAAATAAATAAAAAATAAAAGAAAAAAATAAAAACTTCGAAAAAAGCTTCACAAGTTGGGAAGTCATAAAGGACCACGATCAACAATAATGACAATATTATCATTTGTAAGGTGGATAAATAAATAAAAAATAAAAACTTTGAAAAAAGCTTCACAAGTTGGGAAGTCATAAAGGACCACGATCAACAACAATAACAATATTATCATAATATTATCATTTGTAACGTGGATAAATAAATAAAAAATAAAAGACGAAAATAAAAACTTTGAAAAAAGCTTCACAAGTTGGGAAGTCATAAAAGACCACGATCAACAATAATGACAATTTTATCATTTGTAAGTGGATAAATAAATAAAAAATAAAAGATGAAAATAAAAACTTCGAAAAAAGCTTCACAAGTTGGGAAGTCGTAAAGGAACACGATCAACAACAATAACAATATTATCATTTGTAAAGTGGATAAATAAAAGCTTGATATATTATTTATAGTCAAATGAGTTTTTGGGATTAGATACACCAACCTCAATGTTATAAGAAGGTTACATTCCATCACAATATTTTTTAATATTGTAACAATATTATTGGATTGGAAGTGCATGGACCAAAGATTACAACTAAGGAAGGAGAACACGAGAGAAATGATGGGGAAAAAACCAACATAGATCAAAAACATGGAAGGCTTAGTGGAGGCATTTGTTATTTACCTGCACTTGGAACACATGCATGACTTGTATCATGTGGTAGAATTCACAGTTTTCAAATTTTATTTATTTTTGTTTCTTTACTTTGGATCTTCTTATGTAACAATAGCTACCCAAATAAAACAAAATTAGTCATATCAACACTCTTAACCAATTACAATTAAATGAATTTGTAAAAATTGAAAATTGAAAACCATATTTTACATTCTTAACCAATCACAATTAAATGAATTTGTAAAAATTGAAAATTATACACCATATTTTGTTATTTTAAAAATTCAATTAATAAATTAAGTCTTGAAACTTTATAGAATATTAAAAAAAAAATTGAATTTTTTTTTTAACTTTTGAAAGTCAATGGGATTTAATGACAAATTGAGTTGTATAATCCTTACGATAGGTAGGGATTAATAAGCCAAGTTGTCAATTCATTTTTTTTAAAGTAAGTAGATATATTTTATTGCAATATCAACAATATATACAAAGATAATAGTATAGGTTAATAAAAAATTGAGTTGTATAATTCTTACGATAGGTAGGGATTAATAACCCAAGTTGTCAATTCATTTTTTTTTAAGTAGATATATTTTCTTGTTATATCAACAATATATACAAAGATGATAGCATAGGTAGACAAAATATTGTCAATCTATTTTGTGGCTATAGTTCAACAAGATATAGAATATGTTGGCCTACCCATAGGGAAATCAAGCCAGATTGTAAGATTGTAAGACTGAGTACTAAGAAAACATGTAGTGTCCAAAAATAAACTAAAAAACTTGCTCCAAAAAAGATTGAGGTTAAACATGACTAGATAGTGTTATGGAAATTATGAGGGCTAATAAAACAAAAAAGAAACAAGAAATGAAAACACCACACACATACATCAAGACAGAGGAACCAAGGCGTGAGCCTGAGAATTCCCTTCTCCCATCACAGAGTGAATCTGAATGGGGGTGTCCTTCGAGGAACCCTCTTGGGATAACTGAATGGCATGACTTTGCTTCTTAACCAACCATGAATAGATGGTGAGCAACAAACAATCATGCTTCTCTAGAGCATCCAATCGTTGCTTAAACTCTTTGTAGTCTAGTTCCTTTGCTAGAATTGCTTAGGCCACAACAGTTTTGGTGTGCCAATAAAAATCTACAGTGTGAATAAACTTAGGGTATCTTGTTCTATTGGTGTCCAGATTCAAAATGAACGCGTCCACCTTTTGATCGACCACTTCGTCATCCATATAAGCTTTGATGATCTTAACATCTTATTCAATTGAGTGAATGAAAGCCTAAGTAGAGGGAGGAGTGGAGGTACTGTAAACCTTAACATGATAAACTACTTTGGAATGAGGAATGGTTACTTTGCCTTTATGGGAGGAGTGGAGGTCCTATAAACCTCAACATCATAAACTACTTTGAATTGAGGAATGGTTACTTTGCCTTTATGAGAGGAGCGCAAAGCCGTTAAGGTCAACGAGAGAAACAATAAGTTTCATGTTTTCCCTTACACATGAAATGAAATGAGACTAAGTTTCATGTTTTCCCTTACATATTATTTTAATTCAAACTTATTAAGTGTTTAGCTTAATCTAAAATTAAATAAATTTAAAATAAAGATTATAAATTTATTTTAATAATTATTAAATAATTAAATAATTTTTTTATAAATTTCAATTTCTTTACATTTAATTTATTATTTATTACTATAATTCCAAAAGTCTTGAAAACCTAAGTAATAGATACACACCAACAATAATAAATTAAGTGTTTTATATGTTATGATATTCATTGGAGTTGTAGCGCTTCATACTGAAAAAAAAATGTATACATATACATTGAATAATCAATTTAATATTATGTTCCTTTTTCCATTCAATAATCCATTTAATATTATGTCGATGAAAACATGGTAATGGCGACAAAACGCAAGGTGGTCGGTGAAAGCGTAATGAGCAGCAACGCATAATGGGACGTTGAGCACTCGCCGACACTGACCGGAGTGTTCTCATTATTTATCTTTGTCGCATGTGCCTGGTGGGCCCACTGTATCTGTACATACCCCACCTTGGGTGGTGTGTTGTTAACTCGTGGGTAGTTTTGTTGTGTGGATGAGCTTTCGCTTGTAATGATTATTTATATAATAATATAAAAATAATTTCAATTTTTTAATATATTAGGTTTTTTTATGGTAATAGTGGTGTGTATAAATAGTCCTTGAGGTGTAGGACAGTGGGTGACAGAGTGTGTTGTTAAGGCGCTCTGTGATGTTAAAGTTATCGGTTCGAAACCTGCGGGGACAAAAAATCCAGCCATGTTAAGGGTTGGTGTGACTCAGGCCGGGTGCGATCCTCGGGTGATTTTGACGGCTTAAATGCCCTTGAGTCGTGATTTCTTAGCCACAGGTTAGTCTCACATGTCACGGACAAACTAACAAAAAAAAAAATAGTGGTGTGTATAAAGGTATGATATGAATATGGTATTGTCTAACTGTTTTATGAAATGGTTTTTTTCGTCGGAATCCGGTGACATAAATCTACTTGAAATTAGTATTTTTTGTTGTTTAAAATTCATTTTTCAATATAAAAATGGATTCGGCATGTCGAAAAACCTCTAGGGCACTCGAATTATACAGAAATAATCACTCAAATCTACGGATCTAACAATTTCTTGTCGGATTTCGGACAAATGTCTCCAGAGAAAATCGTTGAAGAAAAATCATTTCGTAGAACGTTTAGACTACGACCATGAACATATGTAACTCTATGAAATAGTAGATGGATATGTCTATCATGTGGCATTTTGGTATCTTGGAATCATGGGTAACAAAAAAATGAAATGTTTAAAATACAATTTTAGTGGAACTTGCTTTTAGTTGAGATTTTACCATTTTATCATAAAAATTGTATCAATAGTAAAAGTGTGCACTTCCATGTAATTTTAAAAAACTATATTCCTAATTATTTACCATTATACGAGAATAAAAATTGAAAAAATTAAATACCCTCTAAGCTCACATAGTAGTTCCCCAACATAAAGAGTGACCTAGGCATGTGCTTGAAATAACTTCTATGACTATAAAATATTCTCTTATTTCTTTGCTTGTGGTGGGCCTAATGGTTAAAAACATGTGTTTACTCATAGGAGGTCATAGGTTCAAATCCAAAGGGGGGTGGAGTATGTACACCTCTGTAGACTTTAGCAGTCAAATCGTTACACGGAGGGGGTCCCTTGTTCCACAAACAAGGGGATCTCATACACCAATTTGGTGTTTGGCTTGGCTATGACTTTAAAATTAGATTATTATTATTATTATTAAAATCTCCTCTCTTCTCCCTGCTTGTGTGTTATTCCACATTGACTGTGAGTTTTGATCTGCCACAAACAAGGGGGTTTCATACACCAATTTGGTGTCTGGCTTCGCTGTGACCTTAAAATTATATTATTATTATTATTATTATTATTATCTCCTCTCTTCTCCCTGCTTGTATGTTATTCCACATTGATTGTGGGTTTTGGTCTGCCACAACATATAAGTCACAACATATCGTGATACTTACTGTAATAAAGGTGTTCATAGATGTATTGACCCTCCTACTAACATAATGGTCGATTTGTTGTGATATGAATATGTGTGCTTGCTCAATCTCCCCTTTCAACTCTGTGAAACAATAGTCGAATGCCCCATATCTTGTGGCATCTTGGAATACCTTCTATGACTATAAATTATCTTCTCCTCTCTCCTCATACCATACCATGATCCTTATGGTAATTGAGTATCTATAGAGGTAGTAGCATCCCTACTAGCACAAGTTGATTAGTTGTGATACGAATATGTGTGCTTGCTCAACCTACCCCTCCAACTATGTAAAATATGTTATGTAGATTCATGTGAAAAGAGTAGTCTAGACATGTAACGTACCCAACCACCAACTAAGCAACATTACTTGTGGAATACACATTTAAAATTAAGATTTTATGCTTATTAATTTCTTGTAGCTTATTAGTTATAGATCACACACAATTTAACTATTTGACTAATACCACAGTGCTAAATGTATCTATCAACATATATTAAAACATGAATCCAACTACTCAAGCAAACAACAAACACACAACATTCATATAAACCATTTACACAACGGAATATCACAATAAACACAATAGATAAATTATATGTTAATATATAACCAAAAGGATGCATACGAAGGATGAACCTCCCGGCCATAGGCATTGTTTCTCGTTTTCTTTCAAGAACAAGTCATCCCCAAGATGAGGCTATGAGTCCACAATGAGATCCAATGCTCTAGCTATTCGCTCTCCACACACAACAACCCCAAAACCCATATTCCAATTTGTTTTCCACAACCTGCACAACCCAAGGAATGGGATCCCCCTTCACTGCACACAGTCCCTCAGGCCTTCACACTTCCCTCCAGGGCTCCAGTGCATCTGGTTGACTATAAAACCTTTCAACTACTCCAGCAATGCTCACAACAACCCTCACAAGGCTCTTGAGTTTATTTCTCAACATAATAACGTTTCACAAGCTTACATCCTGATTTACAAGCACACATGCCTCTTTCTCCACATAAAACACAACCCAACAATGGTTGTCTTCAATCCCAACATGATTGGTGCTCTTCTGAACACTCACCTCCCCTCTTGTTGTCTAAAATCTGCAAGTAAAAAATGCTCTCCATGCAAAAACGTGACTCCCCAAAAACTGCCCCCTTGGCCATACAGATTTATTCTCTTTGTTTGTTTATTTGTTTGAATTGACTTAAACTCTTCCCCAAGTTGATTGTACTCGTTCCCATGATTTCCAATAACTATGGGATGTGACACCTCACACCTACCCTCTTACATGAGTTTGATGGTTGGCTTTAGGAAGACTCAACAACAAATAGAAGATTTACACAATAATAATAATAATTCAAGAATGTGGGTTCGATTAATACCCATGAGTAATCCCCCCCTTGGGCCCCCTCTATCTTTTGGAATCATAGCCCCCCATCGTTATTCATCCTTTTTGTATCACAACCATCGATTACTAATTTTTTATTAGCTATTTCATTGCACCTAATTTACCATTCGGCCTTCGGCCACATTAAACCAATATGGGCTCTTCGTCCTATCACATCAGTTCACCAACCTAAATCACATTTATACAATTACATTATAATTCGTGGGGATTAAAACTAAGGATATTACATCCCCTCCCCCTTATTTTTGCAGTGTACTTAGCGCACAACACCCTACAAGTGTTCATTCACTTTACAATTCTGGCTCTTGGGCCATTAATCAATCATATAGGCTCCCCGACCCAACATCACACATACATTTCATCCTAAAAAAAATTAGATAGACTTTTTGGCCCAAAATCATAGATACATAGGCACTCTTGCCCAAGAAATATACATACATAGGCACTCTGACCCAAAAATCCATATATACTTAAGCTCCCTGGCTCAATCTTGTGTAAGATAATTTCATAATTCATCATTTTGGTAGCAATTCCAACCAGTGGTTTTCATTTTTTTCACAACCTACACCGCCTTCCTCTCACTCTAGTTGCAATATTCTTCATGCTCTGTCGGTTCCCACAACAATTCCAACCAACAATTCTCATTCCCCTCAACCTACACAACCCAAGGAATTGTACCCCTTCTCTACAATGCAATCCTTCATCATGTACCACTTCCCTTCCAGGGTTCCAATACAAGGTCAGAAAAGAAGTCTCTAAGTTATGGCTCTAAGAACTCTAGTTGCAATATCTTTTATACTTTATTGATTGCCACAACAATTCCAACCAACAAAATCTCATTCCCCTCAACCTGCACAACCCAAGGAAGTGTACCCCTTCTTTGCATTGCAGTCCTTGAGGATGTGCCACTTCCCTTCCAGGGTTCCAGTACTAGGTCGAACAAGAAGTCTTTGAGTTGTGGCTCCAGGAACTCCAACTATGATAATGGAATCTCCAACTTATCAAATAGTTTTGATTGTGCCTCCTTCACAACATCTTAACACAACTCTGGTGTAAAGAAAAATACACAGCCATGACATACAACCTCATGTAACTGACCAATAACAACCAAAACACAACACAATCAACTTAACCATACATAGTGATGATTAGACAAACACACCAAAGCATGCAGTCCCATAAAAACATAGATGCAGAGACGTCATTCAGGAATTACACGCAACAAGAAATAATGGAAAACTTAAAATGCACTAAATAACAATCAATCTCATCTTTCAACATAATTAAATTAATGATTACAATCACTTATTCATATGGTTGTTGTTCTATTTCATGAGCAGCCACAACAAGAATTTAGCTCATTGTTCATTTCTGGCACAAACTCATGATTCCAACCACTATGTCATATACATTATGGATTTCCTTCCCCCTTTCCATCCTCACCCTCCAGGCTCAGGCATCCCCTTCACTGCTTCAAAGTCCCTCAGGTGATCCATCATTTGCCAAGGTGTTCTTACACAAGGGAAGCGCTAATTCACTACCATGTTCTTCAATGGAAAAGTTGTAACTTGTGGCAATCATAGGGTTCATGTGTCATAGCAATAGCCTCATTTCCAATCTTTGCAACTTCAATAGTCATCATCTCATTTGTATTACACACGTACAGTCATCATGAGATATCATCATAGAAATTTTATATATTAATTTCCAAGTATGTTTTACACATAGAAAACTGAGATTCTCATTCATAAGATTTCTTCTCAGGACATTTGGCTCTTGTAACAACATGCATCAATCTTCCTTATGGGCTTACATCGTTGCCATGTCCAAGACCATTCTTCCTACAATTTTTCTTACTTTAATTCAACCAAACATATTTTTAACATATTATAACAATTTGCAATCATTAATTTCTCAAATTTGTTCTATAGATGTAAATAAAGTTTTCATGCATGAGTTTTTTGTTCATTATGTTTGGCTCTTGCAGATGTAGATATCGGTCTTCTTTATGGGATTACATCGATGCCATATCCAAGACCAATCTTCTTGCAATTTCTCAACTTTCTTGCAACCAAACAAGATTGTTAGCACTTAGGCATATTTCCAACAATTCATGAAATGATCTCAAAATTGTAATATGTCGGCAATTCAATCATTTTCAGCCATTATTCACTTAAAAAAAAACGGGATTCAACCAGTAATCATATTATCTAGAATGAGACTATCATCCACCGCAACATATGCATTCAATCCATGAAGTGATTTTTAGAGTTATATTAATCTAAAAATGTCACCACTTCCAACTATTATTCATATTAAATTGAATGTAACCATCATTCCTCACACATGCATTACCAACACTCAAACTTTTGTTAATGTAGTCAACTATTACCAATGTGCCAATGACCATGGCCACATTTACCTAATGCATCCTTGCATTGATTCCAGAATACCATATATCCATGGCATTCATTGCTACCACAGGAATAGGTATCATGTCTTGTCGTGGTTATGATCTCATAACCAACATAACACAATATGCACTTAATTTCTCATAATGCATTCAAGGCATCCTATCTTTCCATTGATTCAAATATTGAGAACATAACTGAGGGAATTCTTACCTCAATTACCTTCATTATTTTATGCAATATAAGAAACCCCAATTGCATACATGTATAGTTGTTATCAATTTACTTGATGCTACATGATCAGTTGGTGATTGGTAGAATCTCATGGGATCCCTTCACCAACCTCTTGATCAACATTCACACCATCCTCATCTGTCTTCATATGGATGGATTCCATAAGAAATAATATCATCATGATATAATCATTTTTCCTGGATACACAATCCATCATTAGTTTTATTCAATATCATAGCATCATCATTTCATATATATATATATATATATATAGTATGCACGAGAGAGAGAGAGAGAGAGAGAGAGAGAGAGAGAGAGAAACTACTCTTAGTATGCACAAGAGAGAGAGAGAGAGAGAGACTACTCTTAGTATGCACGAGAGAGAGAGAGAGAGAAAGAGAGAGAGACTACTCTTAGTATGAACTCATGCCATATGCATGTTCAAGCATGCCCATATGCACCAATGTACCAATGCACACCAATATGTATTGATCATTAATCTTATCATGCATATTCCAAGCACATGCATCCTATTTTTATTGTATGTGTCATGCACTCCAATGCATATCTATTTCAAATTTATTTATTTATTTAGCTTTGTTGTTGTATATGATTGTCCTTGAATTCTTGTAGAACCTTGTTACCATGTGAACTATCATTCTTCTCAACTTTGCACCACTGACCTTTATTCTGAATTTGCTATCCAAGCCCCACTTGGCCATTTTGCAATTTTATCCAGTAGGTCCACTAGTGCTTCCATCTCACAATTGCTTCCTTTATGCAAAGAAAACTTGTCTCAACCTATTATGGCTATAATTCTCAATATTCATAGTGTTGTAACATGCACTATTCCAGTTGAATATTAACACTGCAATCTAATTAACCACTTCCCATTTTTCTTGAACAAATCAGTCTCGAAATACCATTATCATTGATTGATGTTTCAACATTTTGAAATATTTCTTTTATGTCATATTTCTAATACTCTTTGTCATCCATGGTGTTAAAAAAATTGGATTGCAGAGCAATATAATAAAACAAACGGGAAAATAAAACACAGAAGATGAACAATACAATAGAGACATAGATATACGTGGTTCACCCAGTGTGGGCTACATCCACCAGAGAAATTTTCAAGTCCTTCCTTTATTATTATTCAACAAATGAATGGATACAACCTACAACATACATGTTGTAACTTTCTCTTCTTTCTCTCACAATCTACTATCTTAGAATACAATATTCACTCACATACACATCCGCAATACAATTCCCTCATAAAAGAGGGTTGTCTTCTAAGGAAAAAAAATCTAACATAACTTCTACTGTCATATATGCGACCTTATAATGAATGGTCCAGATTGACTACGAAATTACAATATTTTACAAGGCAATTTTCCCAAAAAATTATCTTTGGGGGCACTGGCCCTGAACCCCTGCTTGGGGGGGGGGATCCAAAATTTCTCCCCCTCCCCCCCAGTCGCCTAGAAAAATATGTGGGGGGTAATCCCCCCCAACACCCCTCTGTCAGGTAATGCAGTCTAAACACGACTAAAACAAGACCTCTAAATTAAGAAGATAATCAGGCTCCACAACCAACAATCTCCCACTTGGATAATGATCACAACAACTCCACGATTGTTGTACATGTTGGAATATGATCCACCTTGGACCTGACAAAATTCCCATCTTCACCTTCATGCTTGATGGCCAAATGAAACTGAGTAGGAACTCAGTTTTTCCCCGGTTAATACCTTTGTCAACATGTCTGCAGGATTTTGGCTAGTATGTATATTTTCCAAGTTCAATTGTCCATCTTCCAAAATGGATCATATGAAATGGTACCTGAGATGTATATGGTTTGTCTTATAATGGAAGGTCGATTTCTTTGCAAGATGAATGGAACTTTGGTTGTCACAATACAACCTACTATTATCCTACTTCTTTCCCAATTCTTCAATAAACCTCTATAACCAAATCATCTCTTTACTAGCCTTTGTAGCAACAACATACTCTACTTTCATTGTTGAAAGTGCAACAACCTTTTGCAGTTTCGAAACCCAACTTATTATTGTTCCACCTACAGTAAAAACATACTTTATGGTGCTTCTCCTACTATCTTTATCACCTACCATATTTGAATCAACATGTCCCTGTAGAACAATGTTTGAACCTCAAAAAAATAATGCATGAGTAGTAGCACCTCTCAAACACTTGAGAATCCACTTTAATACCCCCCAATGTTATTACATGGATTGTTCATATACCTTCTCACAACTCCCACTGCATGTACAATATATGGTCTTGTGCACACCATAGCATACATCAAGCTACCAATTGTTGGTGAATAAGGGACCCTGGATATGTATTCTCTCTACTCCTGTGTCGCAGGACACATTTATTTAGTTAATTTGAAATGGTTGGCCAAAGGCGTACTAACTATTTTTTCATTATGCATTATAAAGCTCTCCAACACCTTCTCTATGTACTCACCCTGATAAAATATCAATTTGTGATTTTCCCTGTCTCTTGTTATTCTCGTACCAAGGTTTTTCTTTGTAGCACCCAAATCCTTCATCGAAAATGAATTAGCTAATTTATTTTTTAGCACATTTATATCCTGCATGTTAGACTCTGCAACAAGCATGTCATCTACATACAATAGCAATATAATATAGCTCCCATTTTCTAGTCTCTTAAAATAAACATAATGATCATAATGACATCTACTATAACTTTGTTCTGTCATAAACCTGTCAAACTTCAAATACCATTTCCTTGGATCTTTCTTTAGGCCATACAAGCTCTTCTTCAACTTGCATACCAAAGTTTCATACCCTTTTACCTCATACCCTTGTGACTGCTGCAGATAAATCTCTTCCTCCAAATCTCCATGGAGAAAAAATGTTTTTACATACTATTCAATATGCAAATCTTCTACTACCACAAGACTTAAAATAGTCCTAATTGAAGTCATTTTAACAACAGAAAAAAATATTTCATCAAAATCTATACATTTATTTTGTGAAAACCCCTTTACAACAAGTCTAGCCTTGTATCGCTTTTTGTCTTCATCTTCTTTCTTCAACCTATAAACTCATTTATTCTGCAATGTTCTTTTTCCTGCACGCAACTGAATCAAGTCCCAAGTCTGGTTATTTACCAAGGAATCCATTTCCACTTTCATGCTTTGCTCCCACTTCTTTTTAGTGTCTGCCTACATTGTCTCTTCATAACTTTTTGGTTCACCGGAGTCAGTAAACAATAAATAATACAATGAAAGAGAGTATCGTTCAGGGGGTCTAATTAACTTGGTAGATATTCTAACAACACTTGCAAGATTTTGAGGTGCCTATTGCTCATGTGTTGTACATTTTAACTTTCTGGTACCTTTGGAATTTGATTTTATTTGATTTCATCAAGCGTTGTGTATTATGTGTTTTCCTTTTCTTGTTTCTTTCCGTGCAACTGATCTTTGTACATGACCTTTTCATTGAATGCCACATCTCTATTCCTAGTGATTTTAGGATTTTCATAATCTCATAAGCGATAACCAAAATCATTAACATTGTATCCAATAAAGGTACACTTCTTATATTTTACCTCAAGCTTTGTTCTATTTTCTTTATCAATATGGAGAAATGTTTCACAACCGAAAGTATTTAGAACTGCGTAGTTGATGTTTTTACCTATCCATGCCTCCTCTGGAATGTCACCATCCAAGGAGCTTGAAGGACCTTTGTTTATTAAGCAAACAACAATATCTACAACATTTGCCTAAAACTATAATGGCAACCCAACATGCAATCTCATACTCCTTGCACGTTCCATTATTGTCCCATTCATCATTTATGACACACCATTTTCTTGTGGTGTTCCTGGAACTGTCTTCTCTCTATGAATCCCATGGTATGAACAGTAATAATAAAACTCTTTGTTACAGTATTCACCTCCATTGTCTGATCTAAAACACTTCAACATTTTTCCTTTCTCATTATCAACCAAAGCTTTCCATTTCTTAGAAGTATTAAAAACATCATATTTTTTGTCGAATGCAATAAACCCAAGTTTTTCTAGTTGCATCATCAATAAAAGTAACATAATTATGAAATCCACCAAGAGATGATACCTAAGATGGTCCCCATACATCTGTATGCACAAGCTCTAATTTTCCTCTCTTCTTTTCCTTTCCAACCCTGAAAAATCTGACTCTCTTATGTTTTACATAAACAAAGTGTTCACAAAAATCCAAATCAACTTGTTTAGGATCTGGAAACAAATTCCTTTTGTGAAGTATCTGCATCCCCTTCTCACTAATGTGGCCAAGCCTATGATTCCACAATATTGTATCCACACATGTATAAGCTAAAGAGATTGAAGATTGAGCATTACCAGTACATAAATTCAATGCACCTACCTTCTCTCACTTTTCCATTACCAGTGATCCTTTAGTGACCTTCCATGCCTTATCTGTAAATGTAGATATATAACCTTCACTTGCCAACTGTCCTGTTGAGATTAGATTTCTTCTCAGATCTGGTACATGTCTCACCTCTTTTAGTAACCATTGGTTTCCATTATTTTTATTTATTTGTACCTTACCCATACCAACAATTTGACATGGTTCATCATCACCCAAATAAACCCGTCCAAAATCACCTTGAACATAATTTTGGAAATGTTTCATATGGAGTGTGGCATGAAATGAAGCCCCTGAATATACTACCCAATATTCAGTAATATTATCTAAAGAAATAATCAAAGCATCTTGTAACACATCACTTGTTACAATTGCTTCCTGATTTTTCTCCTGGCATCCATCTATCTGTTTCTTTGGAGCTTTGCGGTCTTTCTTCAGATGTCCTTTCTTCCCACAATTCCAACACTCAATCTTTCCTAGTCTGGATTTGGATTTGCCTTTCCTAGAATTCTTGTGGTTCCTTGAATTCTCATGGTTCCCTGAGCTCTCTCCTATATCCTTTTGTCTTCCCTTGTTCTCCACGACCAACTCATTACCCGATGTCTCGCATTTCCTTGCTAAGGATAACACCAACAACATCATCAAATTTCAGAGTGTTTTAACCAGAGACATAGTTATTTATAGCCATGACCAAGTCGTTCCATCTTTATGGCAATGAGCACAATATTAGAAGAGCCCTAACCTCATCATCAAAGTCCACCTTTATAGAACTTAGTCGATCAGTAACCATATTAAATTTGTTTAAATGGTCGACAATAAACCCACCTTCTAACATCTTCATATTAAATAATCACTTCATTAGAAATACCTTATTAGAGGTCGAGGGTTTTTAATACAGTTTATCCAATACCTTCATCAGATCCTCCATTGTCTTTTCTTTTGAAATATTGAAATCCATCGACGATGCCAGGCACAGTCGTATCATTCTCAGTGCCTTTCTGTCAAGAATCTCTCATTCTTCATCCTTCATACTCGTCAACTACTCTTATTTTCTGCCCAATGGAAAGAAAAGATCCTTCTGATATAGATAGTCTTCCATTTTCATCTTCCATAACTGGTAACTTTGGCTATTAAATTTCTCGACCTTAAAATTTCCATCTTCCACCATTGCTCCCACTCAAACTAGGAACCCTCTTTTTCTGTGAGTTACCTTTCGCTCTAATACCATTTGTTAGAAAAATAGGATCGCAGAGCAATAAAATAAAACAAATGCATAAATAAAACCTAGAATATACACAATACAATAGAGACACAAATATATGTGGTTCACCCAATGTGGGCTACATCCACTAGAGAAATTGTCAGGTCCTTCCTTTATTATTATCCAACAAATGAAGGGATACAACCTACAACATACCCACTATAACTTCATCTTCTTTCTCTCACAATATCCTCTCTCTAAACATAATATTCACTCACATACACAACCACAATACAATTTCCTCATAAAATAAGGTTTTCTCCTAGGGAGAAAAACCCTAACATAACTTCTACAATTAGATCTGCGACATTATAATGAACGGTCCAGATTGACTACAAAATTACAATATTTTACAAGGCAATTTTCCCAAAACATTCTCTTCAAGGGAACTACTCCCGAACTCCTTGCAAGGGGGGCTCCAAATTTTCTCTCCTCCCGCCCCCTAGACCCCCATGGTGAGAGATGTGGGGGGGGAATCCCCCACACACACACTTGGTCAGGTAATGCGGTCCAAACGTGACTGAAACAAAACCTCAAAATCAGGAAGATAATCAGGCTCCACAACCAACACATGGGTTTGCTCAATTTTAAATACTTCATTGAGTGATTCCTTGTGAAGCACTACTTGGCCACTCAATACCACTCTGCTCCAAATGGAATACTACACATCCTTGATTTACACCTGTACCCTACTTTTGTTGCGCATTTTGATAATAGAGGCATTTTCCTTGCTTTGGGATACTTTTAGACAAAAGTTGTTAGATTATACCCAACAATTAATTTTTCATGCATTCCCATACTTTCACATAGAGGTGACTCATCCACTCCATGAGTCACACCTCATCTCATGATATCTTTTTTCCTTCTCTTGCAACAAGCTTTGTAGCATTCACTATATTTCTACCTTCAAGGCTATGGATTCCTCTTTAACTCCTTATGCATGCAATAACACTCTTCACCTACTGGCTCCATGTTTTATGTGAGAATCTCTATTGATTTTTCCTTTTCAAACCATTCAGACTGAATACTAATATTCCTCTACTCTTCCTTAGAACTTTTTCAACCTTGCATCACCTGCCCTGCACTTTATTTTTGTATCTCTTTGATGCTTCAACCGATTGTACAAGATTGACCTGCTTCCTTGTCTAATGGACTCAGGGATCAATCTAGACTAGACACACACAATGCTCATTGGTGGAATCTTATCCTCTTGCTAGCAATCCTTAACTCAACAGTGTCCGCTAGAGTGTTCCTTTGCTTATTAATCAATGCCTTGATAATAAGCTTAACCTATTTTTACCTTTCCAAACTATTGAACTCCAAATGTGCTTATACACTTATACATAGGCACTATAATGAGTTTTCGTACTCTTCATTGTCTAGAAATCACCTCTGGCACTTAGCTCTATCGTCTGGGAAGGTTTCTCCAAACCTTGACACTATTTGGAAAAATATTCATATTGAGTAATTACATGATTCTTGGAATCCAATTCCACTTTCCAGTACTTTTGTTGTAGCTCTTTATTGCCTCAACCAACTTCTACGAGCTCTTCCATGTTTCTATTACTCTTATATTCAATCCTAGGCTTGAATTTATTTGATTATACCTCTAATTTTGCACCATGTGCAAGCAACCATTTCTATTAGAGTTATGCATAGTATAGAAATTTTGTTAATTAATGTTACAAGTCATTCTTTATCCCAATTTATGAAGGACACAATGCACGAAATAAAAATATGATTCCTTAGATGCATTCCTCTCTCAAACATCTCTTCAAAAACTATACTTATGCCTTAATCTAAGTTATGAGAAAAAAACTACAACATTCACATTCTGCAATTCTCCACTCATTTACTATTACATAAATCTCTTTATTAATTTCTGGAAACATTTTAGTGACTAAATCAAATTTATGAGTTGAAATATTTATTTTACTCCTCAATACATTTCCAACAACTATTTGTTTGCTCAATTATGAGCTCTGAGATGAAAGTTCTGGTCTAGAGAAGTTTAGGTTTTTTACTCAATTTATCCTTGTATGTTAAAATTGCCTTATTTATCTTTCTATGCATTTTAACATACCCAAATTTTAAATCTGATTCCATGGCTATGTTCTATGGTTCATAATCTTTCCATCAACTACTCTTGTGCCCCAAACAGAGTTTTGAGCATGAAGTTGTGCCCTCCAGAAGTAACTTTGGTGCCAAAAGTTTACCCTCAATGTTTTGGTTGTAACTTCATCATATGAGGTCCATTTAGCTCATTGGATAGCTCTCTCCGAGTTCTTTTATTTGCGCTAGTGGGTTTTTATTTTCTAAAAATGTCATTTAGGCCCTCAAAAATGCCCTACAATTTAATGACCTTCACAAATATGAAAAATTCAAAAAACATTACATCAAATCGATTGTTTTATTACTGTAACAATGCTTTAAATCTGAGTTGTTGATCTCAAATCATATTCAATATGAGCCATTGATATGACTACATCAGTTGATCAACGATCAACACTTTCCTTTGGTTGCACACAACTCCTTTCCCAAATTGTTGACATGACCGTCGGCCATTGTCCATCAGCCCAACTCCTCGATGACTGATTTACACACAACTCTAAATTGACTAACCTGATCGTCAGTGGTCGACGATATTCATCGATGAATGTAACTCCTTACCAATTTTTTCGATGCCTGGCCATTGGCCCATCAGCGATCGACAATTCTCGATGACTGTCGAAGACACTTCCCAAATTGGTTGACCTGACCGTCGGCTATCGGCCAACCCTTTTGGTTGATGTGACAATTGTTGATGTGGCATGACACATGATCTTGAGGTGTCAAGTTGGTTGACATGGCACAACATGTGGATGTTGAAGTGGCATGACACATCATCACCCTCTTCCCTCCATTGGTCATCGATCGATTCTCTTGGACGACCCAAACACCCCACTAAATCAGTCGACGCGCAACCATCAGGCCATCGACCCATCAACGATCTATTTTGTTTGATTCGAAACACTTCGTCGAATCGGCCAACGCGTGACCGTCGGCCCATCAGCCATCGACGATTTCCGCTGGCAGATGAAAATACTTTGATGGATTCATCCGACGCCCGGACCGTCAACCATCGTCCATCAGTGTTTTCTCTCAACGGTCAAACCAAGCTCATTTCTCATTCGGTTGACCCGACCATCGGTCATCGACCATTCCTCTTGAAAAATTTCCACACTTAGACTTTTTTTACCAAAATCCCTAATGAATCTAAGTCATTGATCTATTAGTGAAAATGATCTTGGTCGTTAGTTCCATTCCATCTCCTCAACGACCGAAATGAACACAGACCATCCATCTGATCCATTTCAAAAAACCCCATAAATGAATCATCGTCGTTGATTTGATCAACCTTTCAAAATAGAAAAACCTTATGTATTTTTAAGTTTATTATGACGAATCGTTATCGTCAATCTCGAGATCAAAATATATCTCGACCATTGATTCTCCAAACTGCCTCTAACTCTACAACATCCATTAAAACTAGAAATTCGGCCATTCCAAGTCAAATTCGACTCTGCAACTTGCAGATTAACTTCAATGAATTCTCTTAAATAGTTATGATTCATTCTAACATGAATCTTGACCACGAATTTGGGGATTTAACTCTGATTTTCTCCCGATTTTTCACCAAATTCGCACAGACCAAAGTCTGCAACAACGAATTCACTCAAATTCGCATTCGTTCTTGGCCCATACGGGTTCAGTGTTGAACCAGTAGCTATGATATCATATTATAACGTACCCATCCACCAACTGAGCAACATTACATGCAGACTACACATTTAAAATTAATATTTTATGATTATTAACTTCATGTAGCTTATCAGTTACAAATCACACACAATTTAACCATTTTACTGATACCACAATTCTAAATGTATCTATCATCATATATTAAAACATGAATGCAACTTCTCAAGAAAAAAACAAACACACAACATCCATATAAACCATTTACACAAAGGAATATCATGATAAACAAAACAAAGAACTTATTTGTTAATAGATAACCAACTGGTTGCATACGAAGAATCAACCTCGCAGCCATAAGCATTGTTGCTCGTTTTCTTTCAATAACAAGACACCCTCAAGCCGAGGCTATGAGTCCACAAGGAGATCCGTCCCTCTGGCTATCTTCTCTCTACACACATCAACCCCAAAACCTAGATTCCAATATGTTTCCCACAACCTACACAACCCCTAAGGCACTCGGATTATATAGAAATAATCACTCAAATCTGCGGATCTAACAATTTCTTGTTGGATTTTGGACAAATGTCTCTAAAAAAAATCATCGAAGAAAAATCATTTCGTAGAACATTTAGACTACGGCTATGAACATATGTAACTCTATGAAATAGTAGAGGGATATGTCTATCATGTGGCATTTTGGTATCTTGAAATCATGGGTAACTAAAAAAAATGAAATGTGTAAAATACAATGTTAGTGGAACTTGTTTTTAGTTGAGATTTTACCATTTTATCATTAAAATTGTATCAATAGTAAAAGTTTGCACTTCCATGTAATTTTAAAACCCTATATTCCTAATTATTGACCATTATACGAGAATAAAAATTGAAAAAATTAAATACCCCCTAAGCTCACGTAGTAGTTTCCAAACATAAAGAGTGACCTAGGCATGTGCTTGAAATAGCTTCTATGACTATACAATATTCTCTCTTTTCTTTGCTTGTGGTGGGCCTAATGGTTAAGAACATGTGTTTACTCCTAGGAGGTCATAGATTCAAATCCAAAGGGGGGTGGAGTATGTACACCTTCATATACTTTAGCAGTCAAATAATTGCACGGAGGAGCTCCCTTGTCCCACAAACAAGGGGGTCTCATACACTAATTTGGTATTTGGCTTCCCTATGACCTTAAAATTAGATTATTATTATTATTATTAAAATCTCCTCTCTTCTCCCTACTTGTGTGTTATTCCACATTGATTGTGAGTTTTGATCTGCCACAAACAAGGGGGTCTCATACACCAATTTGGTGTTTGGCTTGGTTGTGACCTTAAAATTATATTATTATTATTATTATTAAAATATCCTCTATTCTCCCTGCTTGTGTGTTATTCCACATTGATTGTGGGTTTTGGTATGCTAAAAAATATAAGTCACAACATATCGTGATCCTTATTGTAATAAAGGTGTTCATAAATGTACTGACCCTCCTACTAATATAATGTTCGATTGGTTGTGATATGAATATGTGTGCTTGCTCAATCTCCCCTTTCAACTCTGTGAAACAATAGTCAAATACCCCATATCTTGTGGCATCTTGGAATACCTTATGTGACTATAAACTATCTTCTCCTCTCTCCTCATACCATACCATGATCCTTATGGTAATTGAGTATCCATCGAGGTAGTAGCATCCCTACTAGCACAATTGTTGATTAGTTGTGATATGAATATGTGTGCTTTCTCAACCTACCCCTCCAACTATGTAAGATATGTTATGTAGGTACATGTGAAAAGAGTAGTCTAGACATGTAACGTACCCAACCACCAACTAAGCAACATTACTTGTGGAATACACATTTAAAATTAATATTTTATGCTTATTAATCTCATGTAGCTTATCAGCTACATATCACACACAATTTAACCATTTGATTAATACCACAATTCTAAATGTATCTAACAACATATATTAAAACATGAATGCAACTGCTCAAGCAAACAACAAACACACAACATCCATATAAACAATTTACACAACGGAATATCAAAATAAACACAATAGATAAATTATATGTCAATATATAACCAACTGGATGCATATGAAGGATGAAGCTCTCGGCCATAGGCATTGTTGCTCGTTTTCTTTCAACAACAAGCCATGCACAAGCTGAGGCTATGAGTCCACAAGGAGATCTAGCCCTCTGACTATCCACTCTCCACACACAGTAGCCCCAAAACCCATACTCCAATTTGTTTTCCACGACCTGCACAACCCAAGGAATGGGATCCCCCTTCACTAAACTCAGTCCCTCAGGCCTTCCCACTTCCCTTCAGGGCTCCAGTGCATCTGGTTGACTATAAAACCTCTCAACTACTCCAAGAATGCTCACAATGGCTCTCACAAGGCTCTTGAGTCTATTTATCAACATAATAACGCTTCACAAGCTTACATCCCAATTTACAAGCACACGGACCTCTTTCTCCACATAAAACACAGCCCAACAATGGTTTCCTTCAAGCCCAAAATGGTTGGTGCTCTTCCCAACACTCATCTCCCCTCTTGTTGTCCAAAATTTGCAAGTAAAAAATGCTCTCTATGCAAAAACGTGACTCTACAAAAAATGCCCCCTTGGCCATATGGATTTCCTCTCTTTGCTTGCTTGCTTGAATTGACTTACATTCTTCCCCAAGATGATTGTACTCATGTCCATGCTTTCCAATAACTATGGGATGTGACTCCTCACACCTACCCTCTTACATGAGTTTGATGGTTAGCTTTAGGAACACTCAACAACAAATATAATATTTACACAATAATAATAATAATTCAAGAATGTGGGTTGGATTAATACCCATGAGTAATTCCCCCCTTGGGCCCCCTCTCTCTTTTGGAATCACATCCCCCCATCGTTCTTCACCCTTTTTGTATCACAACAAACAATTACTATTTTTTTATTATCTATTTCAATGCACCTAATTTACCATTCGGCCTTCAGCCACATTAAACCAATATGGGTTATTCGCCCCAACACATCAACTCACCAACCTAAATTACATGTATACAATTACATTATAATTCGTGGGGATTACAACTAAGGATATTACATCCCCTCCCCCTTATTTTTGCAATGTACTTAGTGCACAACACACTACAGGTGTTCATTCACTTTACAATTGATCTAGATGGATGTCGGTGGCCTCCCACCTATTCCAACTTGTTCATTTTGACAGTTTTCCAGTTTGGCAGGTTTTTCCTAGTTTTTGGGTCCCTAACTTCCGGGGCCGTTTTGAGGCCCTAAACATCGTTTTTAGGGCTCTCCATAGTCAAACTGTAGACTAAATTTGAGTCTGACAATAAAATGTGTATTCCTCGAATAGACCTTTCCAACGGTCTATCGTGTGCCTAAAACGGAGGTCGTATGCAAAAGTTACGACCCTCAAAATTTGATGTACTAACTTACCCCAACGGGGGCCCACATGACTTTTGGCGCTTCATCTCCTAGGGTTAGGTTTTTGGATGTCTAGGGTTTTGGAATTCATGCTTATTGTAAAAAAGGCCTTCAGAGCCTCGTTGTAATCATCTTCTTGTGAATGAGCGCAGCCATCACATCTCTTCTCAGAGATAAGCCACCACCATTTTAGCAAGTTTATTTTCCGCTGCATTTTACAGTTTCACCTCATTTCCTTATTGAATAGAAACTAGTTTTATTGTATCTCTATTATTATATGTTAAGCATATTTTAATAATCTGTATTCATTTCATTAAGCTCATAAAATCCAGACCAGTGGTATCAAAGCAATCTATTCCTTGTCATTATTAATGCATGTCCCCGACGAGGTCAAGGTACAAAGAATTGGGTCTCGAGCTTGTTTCCCTTAAGGACAAAAGATCTCGCACGCCCAAGAAACCTCTTATGGTGGGAGAAAAGAAAGACAACAGGACATGAGATCCTTTCAAAATGTTCCTCGAGGATTCCCTCATGCAACAAAGGAACGAGATGATGGATAGTTTTGCTTAAATCATTCGACGGCTACCAACAGTCGATGCATCTTCCTCAAACGGAGGCATTTCCCCCTTCAAGGTACAAATCAACTTTGATATTCCTATATTTTAAGGTTATATAGACGCAGATGATGTAGACAAATGGTTGAATCTATCAGAAGGGTATTTCTTTGTCCATAGATTTTTGAATGGAGAAAAGATTACTTTTGTGCTCCTCAAAGTCATTCCCCATGTCAAAGATTGGAGTGAAACTTTCTGTGAGCAAAAGGAAACACTAGAACCCTCATTATTTACAGTCGCAGTCACCTGGGAATCCTTCGGGGATTTTATTAAGGAACAATGCTACCCTATCCAAATTTATGATGACCTATATACAAAATGGACCACACTACGATAGGAAAGAGACCAAGCAGTGCTCGAGTTCACAAATATCTTCCATACCTTGCGCACTAAGTTGGGTATCAAAGATTCTAAGTGACATTTGGTGCTCAGGTATCGTGATGGTATGCATAGATACATCCAGGCCGAAATGGAGTTTCTGGACATCTCGTCCTTGGGCGCAGCCTACCAATATGTCATCAAAATCGAGCAGAAGCTTAAACAAAAGACGCAACAATTTGGGCCTGGGAACCCCTCACAACAAAAGCGAGGAAAGGGAAACCCCAACCCACAAAACAAAGGACAGAGAAAATATGGATAGCCTTAGTACAACCACTCCAAGCCGCAATAAAAGAAGGACATCGAAAAGACAAAGAAAGATATCGGGAAGTGGTGCGACTTCCATAAGTGCCCCTGGCATAACACTTTTGATTACCGCTCAAAGCAGTCATTGGTGGCTGAGGTGAAAGCCTTTGAATCAAATGTAGATTCTGACTCTGAGTCATAACCAGAAAAGGGGATATAGATCATTGATGCGGAACCCATTGCTACCGTTTCTACCACCAAGCTCCAGCCTGGTGAACCAGACGAGCCAGAGGAAGGCGAGCGCCTTTTTCATTCACAGATGTGGGTAAAAGGTACCTCATTGCACTTCATCATTGATAGCGGTAGCCAAAAGAACCTCATCTCAAAAGAGGTCATCAAGTAGCTTGACCTGTCAAAAACGTTGCACCTGCATCCCTACATCATTGAATGGCTCCACCAAGGAATCGATCTCTAGGTCAGCCAACAGTGTGATCTATCGTATGACATCAAGCCCTTCAAAGATGAGGTATTGTGTGATGCTTCTCCTCTCGAAGTTTGTAATGTTATTTTGGCCCAACCTTATTTATGGAAACGTCATGTTGTATATGAGTCTAGGCCTCGCAGTGTACAGGATACCCAAGGCAGTCCCACCTAGTGTCATTTCCTTTATCTCTGCCAAGAAATGCAGAAAGGTCATCTCTCAGACTAGGAAGTTTGTCTTCTTCATGATTTTCTCTCAGAGTGAGTGAAATATCGTAGCCACATCCAGGACCTCTGCGGCCAACCTCTCCACACAGTAGAATCAAGTGGATAAGGTCATGGAAGAATACTCAGATATATTATCCTCACCTACTAGGGTACCTCTTCATTATCAGGTCAAGCATCCCATCGATCTAACCCCCAGCACATCGCTACCCAATGGGCTAGTCTATCATCGCTCCCTGTTAGAGAATGAGGAGATACATCGATAAATCCAAGAACTACTCCACAAGGGGCACATCTATCCCATCTCATCGCCTTGTGGGATCCCAATCGTGTTGGTGCAGAAGAAAGACAAGACCTGGTGACTCTGCATTGACTATCGGGCCCTGAATAAAATCACAGTCAGGAACCAGTACCCGATTCCCTGAATCGATGACCTCATTGATCGGCTCATGGGGGCCAAATACTTCAGTAATATTGATCTGAAGTCTGGCTACCACCAGGTCCCAATAAAATAGACAAATGTATGGAAAATTTCCTTCAAATCAAAAGAAGGTCTTTTTGAATGGTTGGTCATGCCCTTTGGTTTGAAAAATGCTCCAGCCACTTTCATCAGGATGATGGATGATATCCTACGACCTTTCACCAATAATTTTGTAGTGTTGTATTTGGATGACATATTCATCTACAACAAGACTTGGGAAAAACACTTGCAGCAGATTCAATAGGTTCTGCACACCCTACGGCAGCACAAGTTATATGCCAACTTGGAAAAATTCTCCTTCGGCTTGGACAAGGTCCATTACCTGGGATACATCGTTGATAAGCATGGTGTACATGTGGATCCAACCAAGATACAGGTCATCTATGACTGGCCAACCCCAACCACATTCATTGAGCTTCGGAGCTTCTTGGGCCTTGCCAATTTCTATCGCATGTTCATGTTGGGTGGTGGTAAGGAAACATTTGTGTGGGGACTATCCCAACAACAAGAGTTCAATGATTTGAAGCAATGTCTGTGCTCAACCCCAATACTCTCATTATCGGACCTACAATAACCCTTTGAGATTGAGACATATGATTCAGACTATGTTGTGGGCATCATTCTCACTCAACACGACCACCCCGTGGCCTATCATAGTGAGACACTATCAGATGTTGTCTGTAATTACCCTACTTACAACAAATAAATGTACTCCATTGTGCCAACATGTTTCTAGTGGAGACATTACATTCTTGGGAAGGAGATAGTCATCCACACTGATCATAATCCATTGTAGTTCATGTAAACACAAGGAAAATTGCAGAATGACTGCCATCAGAAGTGGTCCACATACTTGCAGCAGTTCCACCTCAACATAAAATATAAAACATGATGTACCAATCGATTCATTGATTGCCTCATTCGACCTCTAGTCGCAACACTCACCACGGTGCTAGACTCTTGCGGCCACAAGACCTCCAGATGGCCTCACCTCTATGAGACAGACCCTCACTTTGCCACCACCTACCAAATGTTGGGTGCAAACTCAGATGTCGCTAATTTCCATCTTCAGGATGGGTTGTTGTGCCATCTGGGCCATATCTGCGTTCCATCAAGCAAGTGAGTGAAGATAATTTGGGAAGCCCACTACAGTCAGGTGGCAGGACACTTCAGCATCGAAAATACAGTGGCAGTACTGCAAAAACATTTCTACTGGCCGAAATTTCGACATGATGTGGGAAAGTATATTAGGTCCTGCATTGCCTACATTATTGCCAAACCAAACACTAATAAATAGGGCATGTACACCCCATTTCCTACTCTTAACAGGCCACGGGAATCCATCTCAATGGATTACATGTCGGGCCTTTTGTCCACCAATAGGGGAAATGACTATGTTTTTTTTGTTGTTGATCGCTTTTCTAAGATGGTGATTCTGGTCGCCTGTAAGAAGAGCATCACAATAGAGGCCACTGCCAATATCTTCTTTGAATTAGTATGGGTACATTTTGGAAGTCGGTTCCTCAACACATTCTGGTCAAGCCTCTTGTCACTGTTGGACACCAAGCTCACCAAATCCATTGCTTTCCACCCCTACACAGATGGCCAAACTGAGGTCGTCAATTAGATGATCATGCATATCCTGTGCATGTACAATTCCAAGCACCCCCGCACATGGGATGAGAGTCTTCCCTATGTTTAACATAGCTACAACTGAGCCCTACATATCTCAACCAACCACAACCCCTTTCAAGTGGGATTGGGATTCCAACCATTGGGTCCCATGGATGTTGCACTACCCCTTGCGGCCACCTCGACTGACTCATCCCTTGCTCCAACTAAATATGACAAATCCACCCAATTCATTGAGTGGATCCAACACATCCGCCAACAAGTTCAAGATATTTTACAGAAATCCAATGCCAAGTACAAGAAGCGCCATGATCAACATCGGGTAACACATAAGTTTCAAGTGGGAGACAAAGTTTGGTTGTACTTGCAGAAAGAACACCTTAAAGGGCCCCATCGGAAGCTTCTCCCACTCCATTATGGACCTTACACCATCACCAAGGTTGTGGGTGACAATGATTTTGAACTCAACATTCCCCCTTTCCTTGGCCTGCACCCAATGTTCAATGTGGCTCTCCTTCAGCCATATTTCCCACCATTATTGGACACCTCAGAGATAGTAGAACAATTTACACCAGCAGATCTCAACCCTGATCGCATAATATAGGAATCCAGTGATCATATTATGGACACACAGGTCAAGGGCACTTGAAAACAAAGGATCCAGCTTTATCGAGTTGTCAAAGCAGGGCAACTCCTGTACCAAGGCAAGTGGCTCACCAAGGACCAAATTCAACAGAAAGTTGCTCATCTAATGGGGGAGATCAATGCAATGGATACCATTTCTTCCTAAGGGAGGAGTGTTTATCCATATGAATGTCGGTGGCCTCCCACCTATTTCAACGGGTTCATTTTGGTAGTTTTTTCCTAGTTTTTGGGTCCCTGACTTTCGAGGTTGTTTTGAGGCCCTAAACAACATTTTTATGGATTGCCACATTCATACAATAAAAAAAGTTAGATTTTGATGGGAAAATGTGTATTCCTCACATATACCTTTCCAACGGGCTATCATGCGCCTAAAACGAAGATCGTATGCAAAAGTTACGATCCCGAGAAGTTGATGTACTAACTTACCCCAACGAGGCCCACATGAATTTTGGCGCTTCATCTCCCCGGATTAGATTTTTGGATGTATGGGGTTTTGGAATTCATGCTTATTTTTAAAAATGTCTTCAGATCCTCTTTGTAATCATCTTCTTGCGAATGAGCGCAGTCGTCACATCTCTTCTCATAGATAAGCTACCACCATTCCAACAAGGTTATTTTCCACTGCATTTTACAGTTTCAGATTATTTCCTTATTGAATAGAAACCAATTTTATTGTATCTATGTTATTCTTTGTTAATCATATTTTAATAATATGTATTCATTATGTTCTGCTCATAAAATCTGGAACAACAATTATGTCTCTCAGGCCATTAATCAATCATATAGGGTCCTTGATCCAACATCACAAAAACATTCCAGCCTAAACAAATTTACATAGACTCTTTGGCCCAAAATCATAGATACATAGGCACCCTTTCCCAATAAAATATACATACATAGGAACTTCAACCCAAAAAACCATAGATACTTAGGCTCCCTGGCCCAATCCTGCATAAGATAATTTCATAATTCATCATTCTGGCGGCAATTCCAACCAGTATTCTTTCATTTTTTTTGCAGCCTGCACAGCCTTCCTCTGGCTCTATTTGCAATATTCTTCACACTCTATCAATTCCCACAACAATTCCAACCAACGACTCTCATTCCCCTCAACCTTCACAATGCAAGGAAGTGTACCCCTTCTCTGAACTGCAATCCTTGATCATGTACCACTTCCATTCCAAGGTTCCAGTACAAGTTCGGACAAGAAGTCTATGAGTTGTGGATCTAAAAACTCCAGTTGAAATATCTTTTATACTTTATTGATTCCCACAACAATTCCAACCAACAAACTCTCATTCCCCTCAACCTACACAACCCAAGGAAGTGTACCCCTTATTTGCACTGTAGTCCTTCAGGTTGTACCACTTCCCTTCCAGGGTTCTAGTACCAGGTCGAACAAGAAGTATTTGAGTTGTGCCTCTAGGAACTCCAGCTATGATAATGGAATATCCAACTTATCAAATAGTTGTGATTGTGCCTCCTTCACAACATCTTAACACAACTCTGGTGTGAAGAAAAATACACGGTCATGACATACAACCTCATGTAACTGACCAATAACAACTAAAACCCAACACAATCAACTTAACCATACACAGTGATGATTAGACAAACACACCAAAACATGTAGTCCCATAAAAACACAGATGCAAAGACGTCATTCAGGAATTACATGCAACAAGGAATAATGGAAAACTTAAAAGGCACTAAATAACAATCAATCTCATATTTCAACATAATTAACTAAATGATTACAATCACTTATTCATATGGTTGTTGCTCTATTTCACGAGCAGCCACAACAAGAATTTAGCTCATTGTTCATTTTAGGCATGATTTTAAGGATGGAAA
>SNQJ01S0111465.1:0-10912 GCA_010110895.2 Picea sitchensis | reverse complement strand
GGACCTAGCAATTTCTCTGGTGGACGTAGCCCACACTGGGTGAACCACGTAAATCTGTGTCTCTCTTGTATTGTGTGTCTTCTGTGTTTTGTTTCTGCATTTGTTTTATTTTATTGCTCCACGGTCCTGTTTTTTCTAACATTGGGGATTCAAGCCTACATATGAGGGTCCTTCATCTTCATAGGGCCATAAATATCAAAGCATGAGGATTTATGTGACATTCCACATACCACCGGTAATTTCATGACAAGCACTATCCATCTAGGATAGTTTCACCAAAAACTTCACTGATCTTCATATGATTATTTGACATATAAGCATGGGTTCTCCGACCATACTTCTAGGATAAATCAACCATAAAGCATCTTCTTGTGAGAGATTTCAAAATAAGCGGACCACTTTGGAGTTCATCCATTTGTGCACCTTATCAACCATGATAAGACAGTAATGATTCATCTTTACACCAAACCAACTATGCATCATATATCAAAGAAACCACATTGATCCATATTCATCTATGCATCATGTATCAATGAAAATTCATTGATCCATCTTCATATATGTATCATCATATTACTATGATTCCACTCGAAATCAATCCATTCTCATAAAGGACAATACATATTAAATTAGTATGCTATGAAAATACATCAATCCCTTGACATCAATTAAACACTTGACATCAATCAATCAAACCTTTGGCATCAATGACAACATGATCCAACAGTTCATGCCAAAGGATCATTTTTCCAAGTTGGAATATAGATTTTGTTGCCGCAGAGTGCTCAAAACCTATTGAATATGTTGCATGTGCTCCTCCCAAGTTCTATTGAAGATGAGGATGTCATCCAAATATACCACCACAAAATATTTGGTGAAGTGTCTCAATACATCATCCATCAACCTCATGAAAGTGGTTGGTCCATTTGTTAAGACAAAGGGCATGACCAAATATTCAAAGAGACCTTCTCTAGATTTGAAAGTTATCTTCCATTCATTAGTTGGTTCGATGGGAACCTAGTGGTAGCCAGACTTTAGGTCAATCTTGCTGAAGAACTTTTCCCCCTTTTGTTGGTCAAGAAGGTCATTAATCTTGGGGATTGAGTACTATTTTCTGACTATGATTTTTTTTTATGCTTTGTAATCAATGTAGATCCGTGAGGTCCCATCCTTCTTCTGCACCAATAAAATCAGGCTTCTGCAAGGGGAGGATATGGGTATGATGTTCCCCTTTTGAAGAATCTCGTGAATCTAAATCGATTTCATCATTTTCCATCAGCGAGCGATGATAGACTAGTCCATTAGGTATAGGTGCATGAGGGGTTAGATCCATTGGATGCTTGACTTGGCAGTGCATCCGTACCCTGGTGGGTGAGGATAAGATGTATTTCTACTCTTCCATGATCTCATTCACTTGCTTCTACTACAAATAGAGGCTCTGTGTAGAGGCCACAGATGTGGTGGAGACCTTATCCTTACTGTGAGCATAGATAAAAAAGAAGACAAACTTCTTGATTTGTCAAATGACCTTACTGCATTTCTTAGCAAAGATTAAAGAAACAGCTGTAGGCAGCGCTACCTTTGGTATCCTATACAATTTTATACCCAAAGTAATAATAATACTGTGGGCTCTAGACTCATACACAACATGACACTTTCAAAAATATGGTTGTCCTAAAAGAACATCACAAACTTCAAGGGGAGAAATTGTTGGCATGTTTTCGGACAGACCCAGAGTATGCGTGTTTTTCATTGATGGAAAAGATCATCACAATCAACAGAATGATGATGGCATGGCAATGGAAATATCAACTGAGAAGAGAAACAATGATCATTGGATATCATTTAGAATCCTCGATGACCGTCAGATATGAATTTAGATAGGAGTAGTGCACAATAGAAGAGAACAGATCTCAAGCGTCTGATCAGGGCCCGAAGACCGACTGTCATTGGATCCATAAGAAGGAGCATGATCTTTATGTGCAAGATGAAGTAGGCCTACAAAATCCTGAAAGTAGGGGGTTCATCCATTATCAAAGAGGACATGTGGTGAAATCTCAGACCATGTCAAAGACTCCGTTTCAGAGTTTTGTAGATCGAGAAATCCAAAGGAAGGAGGTTCTCTAACCTATTGAACTTGCGATATGTGATATCCCGAAATGATCTGGGTCGTCGGATCAAGGATTAATATGAACCTTTGGATCAAGGTATGGTGTGGAATGTTGGATGCAGAGGAAACATGGTGAGCGATTTGTTTTTCGCTGACTGAAAGGTCAAAGGAAGGAGGCTCCTAACCTCTCAAACTTGCGATATGCAAAATCATGATATAATCTTAGTTGTTGGATTGAAGACAAATATAGGCCATCATATATAAGAGGTATATCATGACAGACCACTTCAGAGAGGACAAGTGGTGACTTATGTTAGCAAGGACACATGGCACGAGCATATAAGGACAAGTGTCAAATTGATTCATCTTTTCAGGCCACTGGAAATCATAATTCTGAGTGACCCGTGGCAACCACTCGGCTCTTGACACATCATTGAGTGATGCAAGAATGATGTCACTTTGTGAGTTCTTGTTTCGGGATTTTCAGCTTCAACACTTCCCTAAAGTCCCAAAGCCTAAAGTACCGGAGCAGAGGAGAGTCGTCCGATCATTGCGGATGGTGGACCATTGGTCTGGCTCCATTTCATAGTTTTAGATACTTGGATTTGGAGGAGTGAAAGACACTCATGGCAAGAATTTCGAAATACGAAATCACGAAGCACCTTTTGGCATAGCTTGTGGTCACCATCGGTGGTCATGTGACGGGAAATATTTAGCAGAGCTAAGCTCCTTGTCAACGATCACAACATGAAGAGTCGAGACTCTTCACCATAGGATTTCTGAAGTAGCGAATCACGACATGCTCATTTGGTTAGCGAGTGGTCACGGCATGTGGTTACATGTTCACGAGAAGGGAAGGAGGTGGTCCAGCTAAGCTCCTTTATGGAGTTCCGGGGATCGCAACATGGAGTGTCGAGACCCTTCGACACAGGATTGCTGAAATGAAAAATACGAAATGAATTTTGATTAGGCCCGTAGTCACAGCCAGTGGGCATATGGAATAAGTAAGAGACCCAACACTTGTAATTCAATGATGCAGGTTAATCAGGAATATGATCGAAGGGTTATTTTTTTTCTTCAAAATTTAATTGATCAGTTACGATTCAGTTAGCTGAACTGAATCATGATTCTTGAATGGTTGGTGATTTAGTTGCTGAGGCATTTTTTCTAGGGTAGATTCGAGCTCTAACTACAAAGGTTTGTGTGTATAAAATAGACATGAAGTGATTGGGCTTCTAGGGTTGTTCTGAGTGAAAAATATGTTGAATTGGGAAAAAGGAAAAACCATAGTATACATAGTGTGAGATCAAACTCATAAATGACAAACATAAGTTGAATAGAACAAATAAAAAGGGGGGGTGAAGAGAATGGAATGTCCAGATATCAAAGAGAATGATAAGAACAAATAAACACCAGATAGAGAGAGACAACAATTCAAGTCAAGTATGAACAGAGTAGAAGAATAGTGAAGTAGAGAAGATTTGAAGAATAGAGAAGAAGTGGTAAGAATTGATATATCTATGTTGTTGCTTATTCAATCATGTATTTATAATCAGGGAGGTAGGGTGGTGCTAGGGAGGACTGTATTCCTCTGTTATTCAAGTTGGTTCTTGAATACTGGAAGTTGAAGCTTCCATATAGTTATGGCTAGAAAACAGGGTGGCAGGGTGGTGCTCAGGAAAAAAAAGAGTTTTGTGTATGCAAGTTGGTGCTTGTATAAATCCACTTGGTGCTGGAACATTTAGGGAGTTGATGCTTCCTTCTAGTGGGTGCTAGAGAAATCAGAGAGTTGGTGCTCTGAAACAAGTTGGAGATTGTAAAATAGAGGTAGTAGCCTCACATTGAGTTGGTGCTCAATTATAGATGATGTACAGAACTTAAAAGACTGCCCATCATTTCTAAGAAGAAGAGGTTTTCTGCCTTTATGGGTTTCCTCGTGAAAATATGTCTCTATGTATATCTTATGTGTGACTGATGCTCATTATTTATGTTGTCCATATGTTGTATAATATTGATGTTCACTTGGAAAAGATTAAAAATGGTTTAATAGACTTAATATTGTTTAAGCACAGTAACAACTGATTCACCCCCCCTCCCCTCTTAATTGTCTTAGTAATTTCAACAATTGGTATCAGAGCAGGTTCCTTTTATTCAAAGGTAGATCTATAAGCCTAAAAATGACAAGTCATGAAGGGACTTCAACTACTAAGACTCCTCTGTTTGATGGAACGATTTTTTCCTTTTGGAAGGTTAGAATGAGAACATGTTTAATGGCATTAGGTGTTGATGTTTGGGATGTAGTAGAGACTGGATATACAAAGCCTGTTGTGCTAGCCTGCAAGGATGATAAGTTAGAGTTTAGATTTAATTCTAAGGGAATTAATTCTATCTTGAATGGACTTTCTGAACATAGATTATTTTAGGGGTGAAATTTCGCTCATGGACGAAATTAAGGGCCTCCAATTTTTTATTGGGTGAATTTTTTGTATTAGACTGATTTTTTTAAACTTATATCATTAGCCCATAATTTATTTTAGGGGAAAAATCGTGTACAGGGTTAGCCCATGTTTTTAGGAGGGATAGAGGAAAAAAAACTGATTTTTTTAAACTTATATCATCAGCCCATAATTTATTTTAGGGGAAAAATCGTGTACAGGGTTAGCCCATGTTTTTAGGAGGGATAGAGGAAAAAAAATTATATTTCGCCCCTCAAATTTGGAGGGACAAGCTTCCATTAGCCAAATTTCTAGAAGTATGGGAATTGTTGATAGCTTCTTCGCCCTTCCATTTGGTAAAATCGGGGTTTATGGTTTAATTTCACCCCGATTTTGTGGTATGGGCAGTGGGCAGTGGGTAGCTACAATCTTCCCTTTTCTCGATTTCCAAATAACATGGAGATTTATGAGAGCATTTTGGCCCTCCCACATGTTATAAATTATATGGTATCTAACAATATATGCATTCCCCATTTTACATCTTCATGCTTATTTGAATTTCCCCTTTGAGCCTTGACGGAACAGAGGTTTACGTTTTTACTCTTCGAAGTTCTTCTGCCACTGCTTATTTCCCCTTTGGGCCTTGAGGTTTATGGTTTTACTCTTCGACGTTCTTCTAATGGGTAATGAGTTACTCCCAGGTTTGGCCCAAGCACCAATGACCATAATTCATTAGCCTTCCAAGAGAGGAGGGCCCCTCTCGCGGCTCAGTGTTGAGACTCGACCACACTGGAAAACGCGCATATATGGATTATGATTCTCTACGTTTCCATCAAACAAGTGGTGAAGACATGGCTTCAAAGAGGTTCTTAATGATTTTCCATTTGTTGAACATATAATTTAGTGAATGTCTTTTTACATCCATCCGGTGTAATTTTCATCAAAACTATAATATAAGAGATAACACATTTCAAATAGCATTTAAATTGTTTAATGGCATGAAGGTTTCATCATAGTTGTTTTTTTGTTTCTTTGCTTAGCCCTTGGATACCAATATTTCTTCATGATTATCTAGTGATTCATTGACTTGTAGTTTATTTTGTATACCCATTTTCATCCTCCTATTGGTACTACACATATACCTTTTTCTCTGGGAACCCCTTTGAAAATACTTGGAGGGCCTTGTGATTTTCTATTAATAATTTTAGTTCTTGGTAACATCCCTTTGATTCTCTTGTTTAGAGCAACTAAAATGAGTCAACTTTATGTCCCAATGAAACTATTCGGTTCCACCTTGATTCATGTTACAAATTATTAGTACCTATGTGAGTCGTACTCATCCTCTGTTGCCCAATATTAACCTCTAGTTGTCCTAGTGGTTTATTGATATGTCATTTAAAATATGTGTTCCCAATAATTGACCATTCCTAGTGGAATGCTTTCAGTCACTACTAGGTGATTCTTGCATTTATTGTATGAACAAGGAAAGTCTTTAGTACACTTCTCATTTCCTTCCCCATTACCTTTTGTTGTCATTCTATGTCAGCCACACCTTAATTTCTACCTCATGTTGGATTCAATGACTCATCATTACCTTGCTTCTCATGGGCCTCCCCGTACACTTTTCATTTCCTACCCCATTACCTCTTGTTGTCATTCTATGTCATCCATGCCTTAATTTCTTCCTCATGTTGGATTCAATGAATCATCATTACCTTGCTTCTCATGGACCTCCCCCTATTAACTTCAAAACCTATATTCTATGGGTTTTTATTAGAGGACTATCTACCTTGGCCTCATCTTCATCATTGGCAAGAGCCTTAGATAAGCAAGGATAGACATGAGTGCTCCTTGACATGGTTGTTTCATACATGCTTCACTTCAACTCATCATTACACTTTTGAGAAATATACACTTGATAGTTCAATGATCCAATTGATTCTACCAATTTCTAAAACATTTTTGAGATACATCATACCTCAAAAAGTAGTTTCCCTTCAAGTAGTCCCCCACTTGTTCTGGCATCACCATTTTCTTTCAGATATATAGCTCCATTTGTTGTAATTTGAATAATAGGTCTTGGAGTTTACGAACACCATTGTTAACTTTTTGGTCAATTTTGGACATCAATAAAATTTGTTTACAATAGTCTACAGCTTAAATTTTGGTCAATTCTGGACATCAATAACTAGCAGTTCCCTTGTTTACAACAGTTTACATATTACCCATTGAAAGATTCTACACCAAATATCAAGGAGTATTTCCAAATCTTTGATCTTGAATACCCTTGTTAGAAAAAGGCATTAAGCACTCAACAACATGACTGGGACACCTGTAGTAGCAACTATGTCCATATTCAATTAGTGATGCTCATTATGATGTGGACACATAAAATTGTAGAGAAACAGAGCAAGATGAGTTGGTGGATGAGGAAATTTTTGAAGGGAAAACGTGGCAAAAGGCCAATTCCATTTCTAGTTCCATGAAGAAGGAAAGCATTGCATTTTAAATATAGCCACACATGGGTTGCTTCAATTGTTGTCAAAAGCTTGTGGTTCCCTGCAACTTCATTTTTTTATAAAAAAATTCTTTAGGTTTGAGTAGGTTATTAACCTTCCTCGTATGGGGATGGTACGTATCTTAGATCCTTCACAAAGTCTGCAAAACTAGATTTTTCTTTCTTCATCCAGCTTGCATCCCAAAGATACCATTCCTTTGAACTCGATTACAACACCACCAAAATCTATATGCTTATCATAGGAATTAATCAAGTTTGTGTAGTTTGATTTGTTTTAATGCCTCGCAGTCACATTTCCTCATATTTCATCATCATTTGGACTATATTATTCACCTTTTCACATCCTTTAATTAGTGTTGAGTCATGTGATTCCTTCTTCCAGTCTCTTCCCCTAACATTCACCATTGGACTTATTTCTTTTTTATGGCTAACCATTTTACCAGAACTTGGTAGTTAGGTTTCAATTTGTACACGAAAATAATATATTTAGTGCCTGTGTGAGTGTAAATGCCTAGCGTGCCTTTATAATATTGGCATACCAACTCCCTTACTTCTAGTAGGAATGATCTGGTAAGTTTAATTTCCTTGGCTTTATAGATGACAAATTTTACAGCTTCTACTTGTCCCTAAAATTTGTTTACAACAGTTTACAGTTTAATTTTTGGTCAATTTTGGACATCAATAACTAGCAGTTCCCTTGTTTACAATAGTTTACATATTACCCATTGATATATTCTACACCAAATATCAAGGAGTATTTCCAAATCTTTGATCTTGAATACCCTTGTTAGAAAAAGGCATTAAGCACTCAACAACATGACTGGGACACCTGTAGTAGCAACTATGTCCATATTCAATTTGTGATTCTCATTATGATGTGGACACATAAAATTGTAGAGAAACAGAGCAAGATGAGTTGGTGGATCAACAACATTTTGAAGGGACAATATGGCAAAAGGCCAATTCCATTTCTAGTTCCATGAAGAAGGTGAGCATTGCATTTTCAATATAGCCACACATGGGTTGCTTGAATTGTTGTCAAAATCTTGTGCTTCCCTGCAACTTCATTTTTTATAAAAAAAAATCTTTAGGTTTGAGTAGGTTACGAACCTTCCTCATGTGGGTATGGTAGGTATCTTAGAGCCTTCACGAAGTCTGCAGAACTAGATTTTTCTTTCTTCATCTAGCTTGCATCCCAAAGATACCATTCCTTTGAACTTGATTACAACACCACCAAAATCTATATGCTTATCATAGGAATTAATCAAGTTTGCGTAGTTAGATTTGTTTTAATGCCTTGCAATCACATTTCCTCATATTTCATCATCATTTGGTCTATATTATTCACCTTTTCATATCCTTTACTTAGTGTTGAGTCATGGGATTCCTTCTTGCAGTCTCTTCTCCTAAAATTCACCATTGACATAAAGAATCACATGCAATAGATTAAGAGTGGCAGAGGCGATGGCAAGATGCAAGGAGTAACACCATTAGTGGAAAGGGTAGATCTCAACAAAAGAGGGGTGGCTAGGAGTAACATCATTAGTGGCAAGGGTAGAGCTCGAAAAAAGAGGGGTGGCTAGGAGTAACATCATTAGTGGCAAGGGTAGAGCTCAACAAAAGAGGGGTGGCTAGGGAAGAGTTGGATGGGATGGGGTATAGCTAGGGTAGAGCTTCAACTCTGTGCGAGGCATTCTGCTTCATCGTCTACACTGGAATAAATGGTAATATTACAAAGGTAGAAATTGTCCTTTTTAACACCATCAATCTTAAAAGACATATATTATGTCAATTATTGTACTAGGTTTGACTTCTATTAATAACGACTTCAAATTTTACTATATAGTATATTCCTATATAATATAGAAGGAATGTGTACAAAGACTACCAAAACTCAAAAACATGTCTTCTTCCAAAAGGCATATAACATTTAAACACAAATTGTTGATTACATTGACTAGATTATTCATCCAACACCATGAATAAAAAATTGCTATTCACTATATTGTTCACTGAAATGGGCTGATAAGTGAATTTGTTTTTGCAAATATTGGGTCTTTTCTTAACAGGCTAGTATGTCTTCGAAAGAATAACTAACTCTGTTAAGTAAATACAAAATCATTGTTCACAATATTCTTCTTCATTGAAATGAGTTGATAACTCTGTTTGTTTTTGCAAAGATTGTGTTTTTGCTGAAAAGGCAAGTATGTATTCGAAGGAAGCCCGAGCTTTGCTAAGTAAAATAGTGGTATGAAGATGAACTCTATTATGTAAAACAGTAGTATGAAATGACAAGTATACTACCAAAATGTAGTATGAAATAAGAACATTGTCTACTTGTCCCTAAAATGTGTTTACAACAATTTACAATTTAAATTTTGGTCAATTCTGGACATCAATAACTAGGATGAAAATGTTGATATATTGGTCCTATTATTTATTCTCATCCTTGAAAACTTCATATTCAACCAAATTCAGTAATCCAGTTTCTTCCACTCCTCATTGGAGTCATCATTATTTTACCTTTCCTCATCTAGCACTTTGATGCCATAATATGATATAGAAGTTTCATCCTCCTTTATGAAATATCAGGAAGGAAATTTGGTACCACTCATGCTAAAACAAACACCCTTTCGATCATTTTGATTTTCTCTTCTAAGAATGGGACCCACTTCTAGCCAAAATTGTTGTCCTAATACATGGGTGTTAGGAGATTCTTAGGGTAGTATTTTTCCAAATTGGGAAGAATGTAATTCTCATCTAATAGATAAGCCATCTTTCTTAGCTCCTTCAAATTATCATTTGAATACACCTAACCTACCAAATTTATAGGTGGATTGAATGGTGTTTCTTTTTATTATTCACACTTAAATGGTAATTCGTGAACACAATCTTCTTGGGAAACTCCAACATGCTAATGCCTTTTCTGACCAATTTTGAAAATGTTATTGGATGATCCAAGGAACAAACCCCCCCAAACCCTAATGTAAGATAACTATACCATCTAAACCACTTATCCACCCATTGAATTTTCAATCTCTCAATGGTTTTGAACATTGGGGTGGTATCCTAATGTTTCCTCTTCTTTCTTATTATCATTGTTCGAGTCTTTGAAGGGAACCTCAAGTTTTCCACCATTATTGTTTTCATTACACTTGTAACATTTTATTTTCTTCTTCCACATACCATTTGGATTATAGAGATTACTACCATCAAACATATTAATGTATGGATTTTCACCTCTTTTCATTATATCGATTAATCTTTGCAATATTTCTAGGTCTTGAAGCATATCTCATTGTGAGGAGAAATTTGGAAAAAAGTATTAGAGTAGCTTCGTTCAAATTGAATATTCTATACTTGGTAGGAATTTTACTAATTTTATATTATTTATCTTGCAGGTTTCACTTTTGGCTTCTAGATCAATTTGAAATTTCAATTGTGTAATATTTATTGAGATGTCAAACACCGATCATGGGAAGAAAAGATCAAGACAAAATGATCTGTCATCATACTTTCAAAGACCTCAATCCAAGGATCCACATTCTCTTCATGATTCGAGCTCTTTTGAGAAACCTATCACTGAACAAGATGTCAACTCTTGTGAGAATGCATCTAATATTCAAATAATATATAAGGAAATATGTTCCTCTAGTGATTAAAGTGAGATAAATGCATTTTCACCAAAAATTGGCAGTACAAATGTCAAAAATATTTCATTGGAAAAGAACACAACCAATTCACGGAAAAGGCAAAAGGGCCAATGGGACATAGGGAGAGGCTTCCAACCAGATTGGGTCTCAAAATTTCCATTTATTGATCCATTACCTCCAAAAAATGAGAAAGAGA
>SNQJ01S0111464.1:0-28804 GCA_010110895.2 Picea sitchensis | reverse complement strand
TTCTTCTCTTGGAGGCTAATAGCCTAATATAAATTATATTCTTGAGCCGACAAGGCTTCTAGGGTTATTTTCCAATTCATTAGGGTTTCTCTTGCTTCCCAGAGTCTTCTATTCTCGTCAGGTTCACACATGGGGGTAAATACCTCCCGCAGCTACCATAATATTAATAGGGACCACTTTGGAGTTCATCCATTTTTGCACCTTATCAGTCATGATAAGACAATAATGAGTCATCTATACATTTTTCCAACAATGCATCATATACCAATGAAACCACAATGATCCATCTTCATCATGTATCAATGACAACTCACTGATCCATCTTCATCATATTAATGAGAACTTATTGATCCATCCTCATCTATGCATTCTCATCAAGGAAAATACATATTATATTACATCAATCATCAATAAATCAATCCTTTGACATCAATCAATCAAACCATTGATATCAATGACAACATGATCCAACACAAATATCCAAGTTTGGACCATCCACCAAAATGGCTCTACAAGTTGATTCCTCTAATTTTTCGACCTAGAAAGTATTGAGATAGATGAAAAATAATGTAATGAGCCAATACAAATCACTTTGAGTGGCCGGTCATGCCTTTCAACTTGACTAATTACTTGGCCAAATTCATGTGGATGATGGATGATATATTGCATCCATTCAAAAAATCTTTTGTGTCTGTGTATCTAGTTGACATCCTCATATTTAATAAAACCTAGAAGGACCATTTGAATCACATTCAACAGGCTTTGGGAACGCTACAATAATACAAGTAATATGCCAATTTGGATAAGTGTTACTCTAGCATGCAGAGAATTCAATATTTTGGATACATCATGGATGTGCAAGGTGTGCATGTGGATCCAACCAAGATCAAAGTAATTTGTGATTGGTTGGACCTCAAGAAACTAATCAAGATTCGTATCTTCGTAGGCCTTGCCAAAGTGTACTACAAGTTTTTGTTGGGTTTCTCTCTCTTCGCTTGGGCCCTAAGTCAGGGGATCAGGGGAAGAGAAAAGGCCGAGTTTGTTTGGGCTATGTCACAATAGAAATCACTCAAGGATTTGAAATTATTCCTCTTATCAACATAGATCCTTATTCTACTTGACATGCAACAACCATTTCATATTGAGGTAGATGATTCATATTATGTTATCAGTGCAGTCCTCGCACAACATGAGAATCTAATGGCCTATCTTAGTGAAGTACTATATAATGTTGTTTGCAGGTACCACACCTAAAACAAATAGATGTAATCCATTGTGTAGAAATGCTGACAGTGGAGGAGTTACATTATAGGAAAGGAAATTATTATCCACACTAATCACAGGCCTCTACAATTCATGTATACATAGGAAAACTTTCAAAATGATCACCATCAAAAGTGGTCCATGTACCTGCAACAATTCAACTTGAATATAAAGTACAAGAAGGTCAACACCAACCATTTTTCACACTACCTCAGTTGACCCCCACTTATGGTGCTAACAATAGTTATTAAATTTTGTGGGCATGATCCCTTTGGGTGTCCATAATTATACAATAGTGACTTTGACTTTGTTGCTACCTATCAGACATTGAGCATAGGAAAACCAATTCCAAACTTTCATCTCCAAGACAAAATTCTATGCTACCTAATCCATGTATGTTTTCCTTCATGAAAGTGTTCATAGATGATTTGGGAAGCTCATTATAGTCAAGAAACAAGAAAATTTGGCATGGAAAAAATAGTGGCAGCACTGCAAAAGCACTTTTAATGACCAAAATATTCGACGTCATGTTAGAAATTATATCATATCTTTCACTTTATGCACCATTTTCAAACCTTCCATTAAGAAGCATATGATATACACCCCTCTACCTACTCCTAATAGGCCTTCGGAGTCCATATCCATGGATTACATCTCTATTCTACCTTCAACCATGCATGGTAATGACTGTGACTGCATGATCATTTATTAATTCTCTAAGATGAAAATGTTGACACCCTGCAAGAAGAGTATCAAAACCAAGGCCACTTCTAAGTTATTATTTGAGTGTTCTTAGGCTCATTTTTGGATCCCATGGAACATTATTTAAGATCGAGATAATAGGTTCCTAAGTATTTTTTGGTCTATCCTATGGTCGATGATGGAAACCAAGCTAACCAAATTGATTTCCTTCCACAAATAGACTGATGGAAAAAGAGTGACAGTCAATAGGATCATTTTTCATATGCTAAGGATATGGAATTACAAACATCCATGCACATGGGATGGGAGTCTTCCTTATGTTCTGTTAGGAAATGAAGAATACTTCCACACTAAACCTAGCAGAAGAGAGAAATATAAATTTAAACAAGAAAGTAAATGACAAATGAAACACACAATACAAAGAGATTTTACCCTGGAAACCCAAATGGGAAAATGAACAATATTTCTCTCTTGTTGTCTTATTCATTGAGAATAAAAGATTACACAACTAACCTTGGTCTACACCTAAGATACAATCGACATCATACCTTCTTGTTTTACACAAGAACAACCCTGTTTCCAATTCATCTTAGATATGCATGACCAACAACCTCTAAAGATTCAATATTATATGATTATTGATTAGCTTTTATAAAATTACAACATGCTTATTTATAGGATTTACAGTAGGAAAAAAACTAAAGAAGTGCCAAAAAAATGGTTACAGATCCAAATAGATCATTTTCTACACATCCCACAAATATCAATATTTTGTTACAGTTGACTACCAATTCATATTATCAGTCAACTACCAATAAACTTTCATTCAGTCTTCAGTCTGTTACCACACGCCAGCCTATCGACCTCTTGTTGGTTGAACTCTTCGACCTATTGTCAATATATTCAAATTCAAACTTACCCATTCAAAACACTTCAGCCTTCAACTTGTTATCGATTTCTTCAACTTCGACCTTACCTATTCAAACCTCCTCAACCTTCGAATTGTTGTCAATTTATTTGACTTCAAATGTCAGTCGATCCATATCGACTAGAATTTCAATGAAAATAATATAACAACCCAACATTCTCCCACTTGTTGTTTTCATTGTTGAAACCAAAAAATCTCTGAACTCCCGTTCACAGATCCAGGGAAACAATTCCCATTGCCTCTCTACACTAAGATAAATTCACAACACTTACAAACTTGATCGAAGATCCTTCTATGTTTTCCAAAGTGTCTTCTTTCTCTAGAACCATATTTTTTCTTTGAACCATGTCTCTCATGAAATGGTATTGTACATCAATATGCTTTGTATTAGAATGATAAGATGGGCTCTTTGCCAGAAATATTTCACTTTCACTGTCACGACTTATATTCATATCTTTATGCTCAAACCCTATTCCTAAAAATAACCTTTGCAACCATAATTCTTCTTTACTTCAATGAGTGGCTACCATGTGTTGGTGTTAATCTATGTTCTGTATGTAAGACCCAAGGTTCGATTTATCTAAGACCAAAAAAACCCACCAGACACTAGCCCTTTCGACATCACCTTCTTTTGCAAATGAAGTCTCACTCGAGGTATCCATGGGGACTTCAAGAACTAGGCTTCTGCAGTGTTAAGGGAATGGAAGGAAAACATTTGGTCCATTCTTCCTTAGTATGTTATGCACATAATTCGTCTATGCCTTGTTATTCACTTACCCATGATTCAGATTCCTACACTTATCATATTCTAATTAATGTATAGATTTGTTACTGTCACAATCATGAATTATTGCATCATTCTCACTATCATATGATATTAATCTATTCTATGATGCATGAAAATAATAATCAAACAGATAAACATACACAACACAAGATTTTGTAACATATCTTTGTCATCCCTTTATTCATCCTTCTCAACCTATGATTGTTACATTCAATAATTGTGGACTTAGTATCAATCATACTGTAACATAAAATAATCTACCATAATCAACCTTCATCAGAATAATACCTATCTAAACCAACCGAATAAAACCATAATCTCCCAAACCATTACATATTTATATCAAAATATAGGGATAAAAAGAATAATATATTCATCTAAAAAATATCCCATTACAATGCATGGCCAACTACGTTAACTGTTTTTTCAATGAATTTATTCTTCTTTCCAGCCTTCATGTTGCTTTTCTGTTGTTCTTCTATTTCTAGAATGTTGGGTTGTCATTCTTTTTTTATGGCTTATTTCCTTGCTTTATTCTTCTAGCTTTATTCTTTGAGATTTATTCTTTGAGCTTCATGTTGTCTTCCTTTTTCACACTTTCCTCCTTATGTGCACTTTCTTATTGGATGCACCTTAACGGTGTGCTCTCTATATTTCCTTTTTCCTCTGCGCACTTTTCATATAATTAGTATTTTTCCTGAAAACTTTATCAAAACTACAAAACCTGCTTTCAAGACTGCCTTCCCAATAGGCCCCCAACACTCACTTATGGCTCATCCCATGACACTCAAGCTTATTTCTTTCTCTTCCATTCTGAAATAAAGTTTTGAGAGGCCATTTTTCCCCCTATACATGTTTGATGATTTTGGCCTCTGTTGTTGTTATCTACTCTACTCCTTGCGCAGTCAAGTTTGTAAGTTTGTCCTCTTATTCAATAATTTATTTCTTGATCCTAGCCTATACCATATCCAACTATTAAATTAACCCCACTTCCTCTTCTTGTATCGGTCCCAGTCTCTGTTGCAAGATATTTTGTTGATACCTCATTTTCTCCACTTCTACTTGTGCCTCTCGTCGAGCCAAAATGACTGACATGGATGCTATTGGTGGTAGTGTAGCCATCCTTTATTCTTAATATTGTTCCTATTCTTGTGTATCTCTTATATTTTCCTCTACTACCTTCATCTCTGGGTCTTCTATCAACTCTTTCCACATCTGTGTGTTCTCCTCACAAACTTTCTCTCATTTTCTCTCAATCTTCTTGATGTTAGCAACTATTGTGTTTTTCATTCTTGTTATTCCTTCATGCACCTATGGTGGCAATATTGGAATAATAATTATATTTAAATCCTCTATCTATGATCATAATCATTTAATAAATTCACTGGTCGTCTACACTTGTTCCTCCATAGTCACTTTGATTAGTAAGGAAACTTCTAGAATTGCTTTATACAACTTTTGGACTGCTGCTTGGGTCTTCTTCTCCATGCTACTGGATTTGGATTCATCATTTTCATGGAATTATTTCCTAGACTTATCCTCCTATTCCTTATGCTTCTTTACAATAATCCTTTAATTTTCTTCCTTCTCCCTCTTGAAAGCCTCTTCCTGCCTAATACTGGGCTAAGTCTGGATGGCGGTATCAGGGGTCGTGTTTCCCCTGGAAAAATCATCGTTTCTAATGGGAGAAATAATTATTTTTAAGCCTCCTATTCCTGTATTCATCTTCGTTGTCAATAATTCATTGAGTTTTCTTGAGCCCGATACCATCCTACTCTTTGCCTGTGCCCCTTGCTAAATCCTTTAGATTTATTTTGGGCACCGTATATGAAGCCAATTTCTGGGAAAATTCTCTTTCAGTGGGATCCTAATATGATTCCTTCTCATTGACTATCATGAAGTTTTTGTAACCCCCGAGCATGTTAGTGAGTATGTTGAATTATGCATACAAATTTATGTTGGAAGCGATGAGAGATTCTGCATCCATTTTACTCTCATCCCCTGAGTAATTTTCCCTAGCCAGCTTGAGAAATGGTTATTCATTGGTAATATTATGATCCAAAATGTTGAGGCCGATAGTATTTCCAAGCATATCTCCTTCCCTACTCATCCCCGTGGGAACTGATGGTACTTCCAACAGATATTTCCCCATTTGTCTTGGGTGATAGGTTCCCAAACTACAACTCTGTGTGTTCTCTGGAAGTTGTAACTCTTCTTTGTTCTCCAGTCTATTCTTGTTCACTTGTATTAGCTCTCATTCTCTCTCCTTGGTATGGAAGAATTATTTACACCTAATTATCTTCTTATGTTTTTTTTCTTTCATGTCGACCATACCTATCTCATCCTTCCTCAACTAACTTGTCCCATCCGTCATTGTGGTTTTTGAGTTGTTCCATAATTGCATCTTGATTACAAAATCCATCGTGTGATTTATCCCTCATAATGTCTATATGTCAATATTTCTAGTGACTTTTACCATTTAAGACTTATATGGCACTTTTATGACCTATCACTCCCGATGTGTAACCATCATTTCCATTCTTTAATTCTTTTAACGGTATTGTAATTTCTCAATTGTCTCGTATCCTAGTTTGGCACAATGTTATGCTGATGTGTGATGACGATTAGTTCCACGCACCTTCGTATACCTTTGTACTTGAACACTCTTTTTTCCCCTAATTTTTATGTTTTTCCTTCATTTTCTTGCATACTATGATACAACTACTATAATGCATGAGTTCCAACACAACCCAAATTACTGCACAAGCCATCAACCATCTCTATAGAGTTTTAGCCGACTTCCATTCACCATTCCTTCCAATACTTCTCCATTCAAGATTTCCAACCACACAAAACTTGTTTCTGTTAGTTGTTGAATCACATAAGATCCTAACCAATTCATTCAAAATTTACTTGGATGCTGAATATACTTTTTGTCATAGAGTAATACCAAATATCCAACTTGAAACTTCTTATGTTTAATGTGTCGATAATTCAAAGTCTTCTCTCCAACTTTATGAACCTGTTGATAGAATCCCCTGAGAAATCAATCCTCTTCAAGTTGTACTAAGTGTGCCAACCTCTACTCTATTGCACCAATATCTAATAGCTTTGTGATTGTTTCAATGCGCAAGCTAGGTAGAATAAAATCCATTGGCATTACTGCTTCTTCTCCATAGACCATCCTAAATGGGGTATGTCCTATCAACTTCTTTCTTGTAGTCCCGTAAGCCCATAATAATGTAGGAACTATTAATTCCCAATCATCTCACCCTACATTGCAAATCTTTGTCAAGGAATTCTCCAAGATCTTATTAAATATTCCATAGTTCCATTGGCCTGAGGGTGATATGGGGTACTCTTTTGATGATGAATCTTGAACTCCTCAGTAAATGTTTCAATTGTTTTGTTTATAAAGTGTGTCCCAAGATCATTGAGTAATATGCATGGACATCCAAACCTTGTAACTACATTTTCGAACAGAAACCACGTAGTAGTTTCTGAAATACAGTCTGTAACTGGGGTTGATTCTTCCCATCTTGTCAAATACTTTATCACACTAATGATATACCTTTCCCTTGATCTTATTGCTTGTGTATTGATTGGCTCTATAAATTTTGTGGCCTATTTCCCAAATTTTTACAACGTAACCTATGGATTCAAAGGAATTTCATCCCTCCTAGATGAATTTCCCACTTTTTTTCATACATCGCATGACTGACAGTATTCCTTCCCATCCTTGTGAAGTTTCAACCACCAAAGTCCTATGAAAAAAATATGTTGTGTGGTTCCTCACCCTGCATAATTTCCTCCAACAATTCCATCGTGTTCTTCTTCGATTATTACCGACCTTTTGTGCTCCAACACACAACATGTTAATATTCCATATGCACCCATGTTGTATAAATTCCCTACAATCAATTGATAATTTGTTTCTTTCACTACCAGTTGTTTCTTCTATGCTACAATAATATCGGATGGATCCATGCCTATGTTGATAAACTTACGATGTACGAGAAATAATCATTCACCATCCTTACTGCAAATAACTCCGCATATGGGAAGTTGTCATCTATATTTCCTGCATCTTCCCATGGAAATATGTGTGAGAGATGATCTGTCCCTACATTTAGCTTCCGTGGTTTCACTATGACTTCAAAGTTGTATTATTGAAATAATAAGAGCCACATGCATATTATTCCCCCAAAAAATGGCTCGTTGACTAATTATTTTAATGCAGAATGGTCTCTATACATATTATAGTGAGACCCCAATAGACAATTCTAGAATTTCTATAGTGCATAGACCATCGCTAATCCTTCCCATTTCATGGTTGTATAGTTCTTCTCTACTATATACAACTTCCTTCTTGAAAACAAAATTAGGTTATATATGTCTCATTCCCTTGGCTGGGATAGAAATCCTCCCAATGTTATGGATGATGTGTCCACATCTACTTGAAACTCCTTATTCCAATCTGGAAAAATTAAAATAGGTGCGGTCACCAACTTTTGTTTTAGGGTGTCCTACCCCTTCTAACAGTCTTTATTCCATTGAAACTTCACTTCCTTCTTTAGTAACTTGTCCATCGGTGTTGTGATCTGCACATATCCCTTTATAAATTTCCTATAATAACCTATATGACCCAACATCGCCCTCAGATTCCTGAGTGATGTAAGTGGTTCTAACTCCAAAATTACTGCAATCTTACCTAATAGTCCCCGTTTGCACACTACATGTACTAACATAATTGCACATAAAATGCACTTCTTCAAGTTCAACAAAATATGACACTGTCTTGAGTGATCCAACATAAGTATAAGAAATTATATGTGATCCTTCAATATACTAAAAATCATCCAAACATCGAATTAGACTTCTAGGAACTTATGGACGAACTCCTTGAATGCTGCAACTACTACCGTGGAAAACACCACATGGGAATTATTCAATCCAAATGGCATAGCCATGTACTGATAACTTCCCCATTCCATCACAAAAGTGGTTTTTTTTCAATCCTCCTGTGCGATTCTTATATGATGGTACCCAAAGAATCCATCTATAAAAGAGTAATTTTCCTGGCCTCCTATGTTCTCTAGTATCTCATCCATGAATGGTGTTGGAAATGGGTCATGTAAGAATGAATCATTTAACATTCTTAGATATACACATATATTGATTCCTTCTGTCTTCTTGTCCTGCACCACCATTAGAATGATCCACTTAGATTATTCTACTAGTTCAATAATTTATGCATCCAATATCCTATCTATTTCAGTTTTTACTTTCTTCTTATACCTCAAATTTAGCTTGTAAGGCCTCTAGTGCACTGGCTTAGCTCTTGGTTTCATTGGGATCTTCATCTCACCTAAGTCTCTTGTTATTCCCTTCATATCTAAAAACATAATTAGATATAAGTCTTGGTATTATCACAGTAAGTGTACAATCTTGTCAACTATCTCCTCACTCCAATAGTCCCCTATCTGCGAGAACTTGGGATTCATTTTCATCCCAATGTTTACCTTCCACATCTTTATCAATTCTGTATATGTAGTTGATTCGAGATATATACATTTTATGGCTCATTATCCTTCTATATCAAGCATTTGTACATTCCTAGGATCCTCTTCATCATATTCTTCCTTGGCTACATTCTAGCATTCTAGTAGCTTATGTACAATCATCTTGACTCTATGCTCATTGCATACTAGTATCAACCCCATCATCTCTTCTTCCGATAATATCTTCTTATGAATATCTTGTAGTGATACATCTATGGATGTAGATTCATTTTCAAATGTAAAATTGATTTTGAACCTCTGGCTTAGTTCTTCCCATCTTTTTGTCTCCCTGTGCATTTCCAACTCTAAATACTAGTTCTTTGGAATTGTGTCTAGTTTGTGTATAAATTTGTGTTTCCACTTTACCTTTGGTACTGAACCCCACAAATCCCTACACTATTCAGATTGACCTGCTTAAACACTCTCCCATGTATATTTATGCACAATGTCTTCTCCCTTAGTGCCAAACCTTATTTTCATTAGTCTATTGCATTGTAGCCAGTATTTCATTCCTTCTCTGTGTGCATCCCACCATCTAGATGGAGTAGATTTGAATACCACATCCAGTGCTAGTATCCTTTGTTTTCAGTTACCTCAAATGTTTTTGCAAACATACTTATATCAGTTAATCCATCATACCTGGGCATGTTACATAGCTATGTTCCAATCCAACAAAAGGATCAAGTAATGCACACACATTGTTTAGTTGACACTTCATGCATTCTCTATTTCCAATGCTCTAAACCTTCTTCATAATTTGATGCACATGAATAGATACTTCACCAACTCAATGCACCATATTATTTTGGGTTCACATAATCCTCCATACACACAGTCATGTTATATAAATTGTCAATTTCATTCCCTCCTATTGGTTATATGTATCTCTATCTGTATGATGGGTCTAAGGCTATCATAACTTTCAAATATCCAACCTAAAATATCATCTCCATCCTCTTCAAGTTTATTATCACTTGGTTATCAAAATACCATTCTAGTCCCATCAGTGTTGGACATGGTTAACTGTCATCTACAATTTCAATAACTTCAAAGTATTCCACACTGCACACTCCATCTATGTTCACAGGTACTCCTATCAACTGACCAATAAAAAATATTTTGTGTTGATTCACTAACCTGAGTTGAATAAGAGACCTACCAACTTGGGTTTTCCTATAAAATCCCATGTTTTGTTAGGTAACATGTTCATGCTAGAACCCAAGTCCAAAAAAATATTATCCACATCATACTCTTCAATATGCACACTGAATCTAAATTCTTCATTGGTTTGCTTCCTATGCAATACTTGATTTACCATCCTTTGTGCGATAGGAGTTTACCTTCCTCTTGTGCAATGATCAATCATGTTGTATAATGTACTCAATGCATCCTCATGTTTGATTAACTCTACACAATTTCTCAATAATTTTGTTAGTGTACTTATCTTCCCCTTTGGCTTCTTTGGAATTGCATGATCTTATTCATGAGGTGTCGTTGATGTTTATGCTCCCCAATCCGCTCCAAGTACTTCTTTCTTTTCCCTATGATATGTCTTCTTTTCTTGTTGAGGATCAAAAGATAGTATGGGCCCTATTGAATTTCTTACCCATTGTTTCATCTTCATTCCTTCATCTGTCCTATCAGTCCTTTTCTTAGCTCCTCCATGTGTAATAATGGATACTCTGGGTCCCGCATTGCATATTTTGGTTGATATCATATGCACATTCTCATTCGGATTGGGGTTTTGGTTTCCTCTGGCCTTCCACGTCACAACTAGTTGGGGATAATATTCTATTGAATGATCCAATGCTCTAAAATATGTGCATATCATACATGGATTTTGGTAGTCACAGGACAAGTGTCCAGGTGGATTATAGTTGTAAAATATATTTAGTCCTCTTCCTCCTCTTCCAAAATTCCCTTTACCTTGGCCTTGGCCAAAGTTTCCTCCATTCCCTTGATTGAAACCCCTTTGATTGTTGTATTGTGGACCCCCAACTTGTTCTACAACATTTTATTATTGGATCTTATACATATCATATGTGTGCTCCCTCATCAAATCGAATGCACGACAATCCTTCTCTTTATGTCCTAGAAATTTGCAAAAATTGCAAAAAAAGTTCTTTGGCATACTTTGGTAATTTTGTAGTAGTGTACACTCTATTGGGTGATGGCCCCATTTCTTGCATATCTTGGAGTATCCTCCTCCCGACAATGGATCTGGTGCTCTCATCACTAGATATTGCGCGAATGTTTCACATTCATTCTTGTGATGGCCTTCAGTCCTACATTTTGTACACTAGACTTGATCGTGTTTCTCCTTTCCCTTTGTCAGTTCTTCCAATTGAATTTCCAATGCATCCAACTACGTATGAACTTGTGTCATTTTGTCATTGTATCCCACCTAAGATGACTCTAGTTTCATCACAATCTCTAGTTCTTCAAGATATGACACAACCTTCTATTGGATCAATGGCCTATGAATGTGTGGTAGAATCCATACAATAAACCATTCTTGGTGTTTTTAATATGGGATGGGATCTGGAAATTTAATATACCCATCACATCCTTAAATATTTGGTTGTAATCCCATACCGACTATGTTTGTACTTGTTTGATATCCTTTAATTATTTGATGTATTGCGACTCCGACTTTGTCTTCTTGAACTCCTTCAGTAGTTCTTTCTTAATCTCTTCCAACTTCTTGGCATATCATATAGGCGTGGTGCTTTGTAACTCCATATACCATACTAGCACACTACCTCTAAATGTTGTCACTAACTGCACAATATTCACTACTTTGTCTAGTACATTCTTTGTGGCCCAAATCATCTTGCACACAAGCAATTGTTGTTCTTGGATTTATGACCCAATTCCTTGCAACTATGGAAGCCTAAGAGTACTATCCACCCCGTCCATGTTGTTTGATGTAGTCCATCCTCTTGGTGATTTTGTTTGAATATGATTTTGACTCTGCACACTACTTCCACTACTATGATTTCTACTACTCATCCCTCCTTAGATAACTACAATTTCATTTGATAAATATTCAAGCATTAATTCTAATTGTGGTGACACACATGGGATCATGGATTCGACGTAGGACTCTGTCTGGGTAGGAATTGTTGGCTCTTCTATTATCAGAATGGACTAGAAATCCTCTTCTTCTCCCCCTAGCTATGGTACCTCCATGATTTAGACTAGTGCACAAGGTTCTCTCCCATCTCACTCACTGCATGACTCTCTTCTTTCATCCTTAGTCTTTCGCCTCTTGTACCTCCTCCCTCTGTACAAATCTCCAAAATATTATCCTTCCTCTAGTATATATTCTTCTTGCATCCTCAGGCTCTACCTACCTCTTTCATTACTTCCTTCCCTCTCTCAGATGATCCTCCTATCATCCCACAGTTCCCCTATGTGCGTGAAACCATTAGCAGTCAGATTGCATCACCATCATGTGGTTTTCACAAAATAACATCTTTATCCATGTATTTAATGATTTCAAGAACATCCCACATGCACCTTTGAAAAATTCCCTTTCTGTGACACTGTATGATTGAATACAATCTATGACAAACTCTGTAACATAAACACCTAGTATGTTATCCAACCAAAAATCAATTGCTTGAGTAGTTGGGTTACTTAGAAAAATCAGTTTTCTTACCAACTTGGGAGTCCAATTCCTCGGCGTTGCTACACTGAACCTTCTAGTTTTCTCCACCAATATTTCTAGCCACTTCGTTCGAATAACTAAAATTTTTCCAAAGAAACTTTCATGCAGATATATGAACACATACTTTTGCAAAAAATTCTTGTCACTCATCTGAGGGTTTCTATTCTCTTGTCATGCGAATTCTCGTTCCTTCCTTTCCAACCATTATGAGATATCCTTCTTAGTCGGCCTCTAAAACATCATCTTAATCGTGAAGTCCCAGTCCTAGAAACAGAGCCATTTGTTAGTATTTTTATATCCCTGGGTTGTAAGATCCAAGGTTTGGTTCATTCTTCCTTAGTATTTTATGCACATAATTTTCCTTTGTCATGTTATAAATTTACCCATGATTCAGATTCCTATATTTATCATATTTCAGTTAATGTATAGATTTTTTATTGTCACGATCAGGAATCATTGCACCTTTCTTACCATCATATGATATGAATCTATTCTATTGTGCATGCAAATAGTATTCATAATCAAACACAAAATCATAGACAACACAACATTTTGTAACATATATTTATCATCCCTTTATTCATCCTTCTCAACCTCCGACTGTTACATTCAATAAATTTGGAGTCAGTATCAATCATACTATAACATGAACTAATACACCATAATCAACCTTAATAAGCCTAATACCTACCTGAACCAACCGAATGAACCCCTAATCTACGAACCCGTTACATATTTATATCAAAATCTAGGGATAAAAAACCTAATCTATTCATCCCAAAAATATCCAATTACAATGCATGGATTGATTAGTTAACTGTTTGTTTGATACCTTTCTTTTGTGTTTCATCCTTCATGCTTATTTCCTGTTGTTCTTATATTTATGGAATGTCGGGTTGTCATTCTCCTGTTATGATTTATTTCCTTTCTTTAATCTTCTATCTTTACTCTCTAAGCTTCACGTAGTCTTCCTTTTACACACTTTCCTCATTCTACGTACTTTCTTGTTTAATGCACCTCATTTGTGCACTCTCTATCTTTCCTTATTCCTCCATGAAGTTTTCATATACATAATACTTTTCCTTAAAACTTTATCAAAACTAGAAAAACAGATTCAATACTTTATGTCCAACACCATTCATTCACCTTCTATTGTTAACAATGCTACAACCTCATGTCTCTTACTCATCCAACTAGTTTCTCCACCAAACATATTGAACACATATCCATTGGTAGACCTTCGTCAATCCAGATTTCTAGCCCAATCGGAGTCGAAAAATCCATGTACATTTACTTCACTGTCATCTCCATATTTTCCTTGGTAGCATATAACATAGTCTTTTGTTCACACAAATACCTGAATACTCTCTTGAAATTTATCCAGTTCTCCTTCCTAGGCATCATCATGTATCTACTCAACACTCCCAAAACATGGGAAATGTCTAGTCAAGTGAAAACGATCACATACATTAGACTACCAACAACACTTGCATAGGAAACACATGCCATGTCCTCTTTTTCTTCCTGTGTACTTGGACACTGTTCAATAGTTAGTCTCTCCCATAGGAATTGGCACCTTCCACTACACCAAATCCCTACGATTTTCTCCCTGTTTTTCTTCCAAAGATAGTTTTAGTGTATTTTTGTTCAATTTGTTGAACAAGTCGATGCTATTTACTAGGATGGAGCTATTCATGGGATTTTTTGCACTGAACACAAAATTTAGGCACTAAATTGGGTGACAATAGCGCCAAAAATTTCTCCCAATTTAGTGTTGGAAATTGCACCCCCTTAGCACTATAAATATATCCCCCTTTAGTGCCAGAAATTATGCCCCGTTTAGAACCTGATTTAGCACCCTAGTTAGCACCAAAAATTGCACCAAAAGTAGCATTGAATTTAGCGTCAACTGTATCCAGATTATTCTAAATAGTTAATTAGTTGAGGTGTTGGGGGTTAAGTGGATAAGGGATTTGAGGATTTAGGTATTTGGGGTACAAGGATTCAGGGTCAATGGATTAGGGGTTAGGGTTTAAGGGATGAAGGGTCAAGAGCTAAGGGATTTGGCACTTACGGGTTAGGTATTTTAATGATTAATGGATTAGGGATTATGGGCTAGGGGATTAATGTTTAAGTGCTTAGTGCATAGGGTTTTATGGATTAAGGGATTAGGAATTAGTGAGAATTTTTTAAGGGTCTATGGATTACGAGTTAGGGGATTTTGGGATTTTTTGTTAAGGGATTATTGATTAAGTAAGGTTGATGACTTACATGTTAATTAGAGATTAGGGGTTAACTAGGATTTACGGGTCAATGGATCAAGGGTTAGGGAGTTAGGGATTTTTCAGAACTCTCTTGAAATTTCATGGAACCTCTTCCAACATGCAAATCACCAATGTCATACATTGATGTCACACGATGAGAAGTGAATGGGGAAAACGTTGAAATTTCTTCAAACTATTACTACATGCATTTAAATTTGACACGGTTAGGATATGAATATGCCTTAATGGTATGTGAGGGTTTCAAGACTCAAGGATACCTGATGTCCCCACATAATATTTGAGATCTTCCATGTTTTCATCAAAGTTCATCATGCAGTATCATTTTCATCATTTTTCATTCACATCTATGGAATGCTTGTAGAAACTCTCTTAAAATGTCATGGATTAACATATTCCAATAGATCACCAATGTCATCCATCAATGTCACACAATGAGAAGTGAATGGGGTTTAGCACCAAATGTGCCTAAATAGTTAATTAGTTGAGGTGTTTGGGGTTAAGTGGATAGGGGATTTGAGGATTATGGGACATAGGGATTTGGGGTATAGGGATTAAGGGTTAAGATAATTAGGGATTGGATTTTAAGGGATTAAGAGTCAAGATATGAGGGATTTGGTGCTTATGGGTTAAGTAGTTTAATGGTTAATGGCTTAGGGATTATGGGCTATGGGATTAATTTTTAAGTCCTTAGGGCAAAGGGGTTTATGGATTAAGGGGATTAGGGATTAGTGTTTAAGTGTTTAAAGGTCGATGGCTTGGGGGTTATGGGATTTAGGGATTTTGTGGTAAGGGATTGGTGATTAACTAAGGTTGATAACTTAAGGGTTTAGGGATTAGGGCTTAACTAGGATTTAAGGGTCAATGGATTATGGGTTAGGGGATTTAGGGATTTTTTGTTAAGGGATTAGTGATTAACTAAGGTTGTGGGATTAAGGGTTTAGGGATTAGGGATTAACTAGGATTTAAGGGTCAATGGCTTAGGGGTTAGGGTTTAGGTCAAAATTTGGCATGGTTAGATGAGACACATGCCTTGATGGTATGTGATATATGATATATGGTGTCAGATACTAATGTTGAGATGAGGATGCACTCAACATCCTTACAATGTGATCTACATCCAAGGACATGAATAAAAGATTTAGGAAAACATCAATTTTCATAGAAGAAGGAAGTAGTGAAAGGAATCTGAATCAAATGGATGAAGATTAGGCCTAAACCCCATGATGATCGATTATCAAACTTGGACAAGATAGATGTTTCGATGTCCAAAATAGTCATTATGGTATGTGAGAGGCACTATAGACAAAATCAATGATGGACCACCCGTGCTAGAGAACAAATTTGAAGTGTAACCACTGTCTTTGTTACTCATCGTTACAAAGGGAACAAAACAAATGTTGGAAGGAAAAAGGTCATGAGGGAAGGATAAAGGCCAAGGGTCAAATTGAACCTCATTAAATACTAAAATTACACCAAACATAACACCATATTTAGCGCTAGATGTATCCATATTAGCCTAAATAGTTAATTCGTTGAGGTGTTTAATGGTTAATAAAATTAGGGATTAGGGTTTAAGGGATTAAGAGTAAATATATAAGGGATTTGGCGCTTATGGGTTAGGTAGTTTAATGGTTAATGGCTTAGGGATTATGGGCCAGGGGATTAATTTTTAATTTCTTAGGGCATAGGTGTTTATGGATTAAGGGGATTAGGATTAGTTTTTAAGTATTTAAGGGTCGATGGCTTGGGTTTTAGGGGATTTATGGATTTTTGTTTAAGGGATTAATGTTTAACTAAGGTTGGGGGATTAATGGTTTAGGGACTAGGGCTTAAATATTTAAGGGTCAATGGCTTAAGGGTTAGGGTTTAGGTCACAATTTGACATGGTTAGATGAGACACATTACTTGATGGTATGCGAGGATTTCAAGAGTCAAGGATTTCTGACGTCCTGACATAATCTTCGACATCCTCCATGTTTGCATAATTTTACATGGTTAGACTAGGTGAATGCATTGACAGTATGTGAGGGTTTAATTAAGACTGAATGAAATCATTGCGATTGATTTTTTATGTAATTTTGATATGAAATACGAAAGTAAAATTGAACTTTAATTTATTAAATTTTCACCTAATTCTAGGTGATTAAAATATTTTATTTTGTTTAATTATTTTATTTTTAGTTCTTAATAAAACATAATAAAACATTTATGCCCAACATTAAAATGAAAACAATATAAAATTAATGAATATAACAAAGTTTCTTATTCAAATCATTCTTAGATACTTGCATATTTAATTAATATTTTATTAACTTTTGTGTCTTAATGAACATATGTTGATATAAAATGGATGGAAGAAGCATACAAGTAATCCTATTTTTTATGCCAACAATTCATACAATATCTTAAACACTTTAACGATATTGCAATAGGTGATTTGTAATGACACAAATAATACTGAACCATTTCAAATACTAGGCCATAAGAATCATCATTTTTTAAACATGGATTACAAATAATTTTGAAATCTAGAAGTCTTGGTCATTAACATCATTGTCTGCAACAATGTTATCTAGTGTATCACTGTCAATGATCATATGATATTTCAGGTAGTTAATATTATCATTATCCTCATATTGACTTGCATCATCTTCATCGCCAATGAAATTTGAATGTATATCATCCATATTGTTACTAGATGTATTTTGATCATCATTTTGTATACCATCCATATTGTTGTCTTCCATAACATCATGTAACTCTGGATTGTTGTCTTCTTGTGCCTGAAAATAACCATCTTTAACATCATCATGGATGTTAATTTATTCAATGTTCTCTAATCCATCTCTCTCATTTTGTTCTCCATAATTGTTTTGCTCAATATCCAATAATTCATTGTCAAATACATGCCTTAATCTTGGATCTTAATGTATGACAAACAACCATTTTGAGTCTAGAATATCTTGATAGAAAAATACTTGCACATGAACGAGTACATACATATATTAGACATATGTTATAAAAAATTTATTGATTCCTAAACACATGTATATATTCACAATAAACAATGTATTAATACATTATTGATCACTACTGCTTATTGCAGTTTGAGTTAAAGAAATACATGCTCACAATGAATTGGTAAAACATAAGGCTCCTTATCCTCGAGTAGGAACCTTGAGGAATATATTGAAAACAATCCACTATGGGTATCATGTCTTTTTTTCCTCTCAAATGCTTCATACCATCTACACCTAAAAATACAACATTTAAAAGAGCGATAATCCAACTCAATAATTTCTTGTATTTTCCCAGCATACTGTAGATTTCCTTCAATAATATTCTTATCATTTGATATTGATTGAATGGATATCTTGAAGTGAACCATCATGATAATGTCGACCATATTCCCACATTGTTGGATATTTCCTCACCTATGAAAGACCATTTATTTCAGTTAAAACAAATAAAATGATGAATATTAAAATAGTTAATTATATCAAAACTGTAAGGAAACAACATTTTGTAAAATTTCAACTGTACCTTTCTTTCACATCCTCTATAAATGTTTATTTAATCTTTTGTTATGTTTGAATCTATACTCACATATTCTATTTGATTTTGAATTTGTTCAGTAACCCATTCTAGTGTGTAATCTTTGCCTCATTCCCATGGTAGATTAGTAGGAAATGGGGTATTCCTTAGGTTTCATATCTTCAATTGTTTCCTTTCTTCTAGCACTTCTTCTCTTTTTTATCATACAAATAAATCCATTTGTTCATAAACTCCATATGTTACATAATGAACTTGTCGAGTATAGAACTTGCGTCTACACCTATTACATGCCAACAAGTTTATTTCAAACTGCAAAGGCCATTTTGTTAATTTTACAAATAAATTATAGATTAAATTAATGATTGCAATAAAATCAATCATAACGAAAATGAGTTTACTTACTAGTTTCTACTTCAACACCATCAGATTGTGGGTTTTCTCCATCAATAATATATGTTTCTCGTTCTTCATCCTAGAAGCGTGGCCCATATTCAAAATCCTTACCAAGGAATTCACATAGGAAGAAAAATTATTCATTCAATACATACCCTTCCAACCATGCAACCCTCTAGATGTTCCTTTTGTCGAACATATCCTTTTAGAGTTTTCATATATCTCTAAAAGAAAAAATCCGCTTTGTTGATACGACACCCGCCAATTCAATGTCATCTACTAGGTGTATAAGTAAATGGACTTGTAGACCCAAGAAACTTGTAGGGAGATCCTTCTCAAATACACATACAATTTCAGCAATTTTCTTCTTCCATTTTGGCACTTCACATTAGTGGATCTCCTTGGATGTCAACCACCTAATATAAGAATAGTAAATTAGTATGAACTTTTAGGAAAAAATTAAAATGAAATACAATATATCTATGTCTCTCACACATAAATATTCCATACCACATAACTTTCAAATGTTGACAATTCACTTATGGCATTCCTCAAGTCAATGGTAAGACATGAATCCCCCCTAATTGCCAATGACATGATATGATGTCAAACACATTTATGAAAGGTCATTAGTTATTTTTGTCACACAATAGAAATTCATAATATATAAATGATGATATATAATACCTTCATAAAATTATGAAAATCATGTGTTTTAAATCCTTTGATATGTCCGTCAATTGTAAAAGATTTAACCAATGATGACCCATATATAGTAGGTGTCCTTATTGAATGTATGAAATTTTTTAGTTGGTCTAGCTATTTCTTTTTCAAAATCCATGGAGCTTATATATATGATTCATTTTTCCCGTTTGGTCACAAAGGTTTTCTATCTAATTTGGTACGTGAAAGAGAAATATCTCTCCTTGAAGACAAGGTGCCCTTCTCTTTTCCTGATATATGTCGAAATATTGAATCTGGGACATTTTTGAAGATGTGCATAGGATATAATCGGTGAGATATTAATAGATCCTTCCAGTAAGGGAGATCATAAAATACGGATTTCCTTTCCATGCCTTCTGGTATCTTAATTACAACTTGTTCTGCTTCTTCAATAGAATCACCCCCATCAAAAAAATCTTGCCAAGCTTTCAATTCAAAATCTTCATACTTTTTAAGACAATCAGTTGGACCCACAATCATTGGAAGGCCTCTATTTTCAAATTTTACATCAAATTGATTCTTATGGCAGTTTCTAAACCTATGATATTGTGGTAGAAAAACCTTGTTGTTTGCATAAATAAATTTATGTAGATATTTAGAATATCACCCTTGAAATTGTTCTGCACATATTGGGCATGCAAATATCCCCTTTTTTGAAGCCCTGCAATTCAATAAGTAAGGTTAGTAACATAAAAATAGTAGTATAAAATTGAGTATGAGAGATGGGATGAAAACAAATTATTAGTGTAAATACGTAAAAAAAATTGTCTTACCAAAACAAACACCAAGTCCTAGGAAATCATGAATAGTCCAACATAGAACACCATACAACATCAAGGACCTCTTTGATGGAGGACATAATATTTCATACATACTTATTCCTTTCCATAGCAGTTGCATCTCATCAATAAAAAGGTGCAAGATAAACATCCATGTTTCTAACTTGATGTTTTCCTGGAACAATGAGAGAAAGCATAAGGTGCTCATGTATAACACTCATCCATGAGGGAATATTGTTTACTATCAATCTGAATGGCCAAACACTATAATTTGAGATCATGAAATAAAATGGGCACACTCCATCAATTGCAAGACCAAACTTGATAGTACAAGGTTCATATTTGAATTTTCTTGGTCATTTTTCCTCTATGTGTTTCAATACTTTGGATTCGAATGAAATTCACATGAATCCATATTTACTCCAATTCTTTGCATGACGGTCCATCAATTGTGCAAGTGAATTGCAATGAAACATTAGTTGAAGTCTAGGTATAATTGGAATGTGACATAAAACCTTCTTTGGAACTATAGGACCTTGTACATCTATACAATATCTCTTCTCTTTGCATACATGGAATTCTACCTTGTCTTGATATTCATGTATGTATAAAATGAAATCATTTATACATGAATGAATTTTCTTATATTCAATCCCCAACACAACCAACAACTGAGGAATCTCTCTACAATTTGATGGAAACACATTCTCTTCAATAAATATTTTGGTTTTAGTGCCCTATAATATTGCCAAAGATTACATCAATTGAATTTTTGACTTATTATGAACATGCTTTATATGTCAATATATATTAGGACTATTCATAAATGAATTATGTACACCAATTGACAATACATTGTAAGAAATAGATTTCAACTCAATTCAGTAGGGTGGTGAATCCTTTGTTTGACCAACCAAATAGTGAATTGATTTCTAATAATATTAATGTGCATGCCAGTTTTGAGGTTCTACTTGCGCCAGATTTGAAAATGGGTTTCTTTGTTGTTTTCTTCATTGAGTCTTTCAGGTTGTTATCATCAACATTACGTTGGCGGTGATTACCCCTGTTGGTATTGTTACTATAATCCATAAGATCATTGTTGTCATCATTGTTTCCATCCCCAAATAAACATGTAAGAATTTCATTCAATCCTTCTTCATGCACTTCATTTTCACTATCATGATCATCATTAGTAAGGCTAGGTGGCATGTCATCAGTGTATGTTAATCTCATCAGTTGTTCAAATTTATCAGCTAGTAGAATTCTCTTTAAATATAATCTTTTCTCCTTGGTATGGTTTAAAGGATGGTTTGGATCATCTCGTACAAATATTAATAGCCCAATTGGATTTTGGGTATTAATAGCAATTATTTCATCATCATCTTCTACCTATCAACATACACAACCATTATTTAATGTTTGGCAATAATTAGATAAATCATAAATGTATCATTTTCAAAGAAATATAATCAAGTGTGTCTTAAAAAATTATAATATAAAAGGTATGAACATATATACATCAATATAATAGTCTTGACCAACCTCTTTTTCAGTGAAATTATTTGTTGTGTCTGGAGGATCCATTATCATATCCTATTCCACCCATTGTGTTCTTTGTGATTTAATAGTTTTAGGTCCATGCCCACGTACATATGTCTTTTTTATTTTTCTATTTGAACACTTAGGCTATGCACTTTCTCCAATATCCATTTGAAATAATCAACAACATGCCTCATAATTTATTTCAAGATTGGATAATACACTATAAATGTTAATAATATTGTGAAAAAGGATGGACGTATCACAAACTTCTTCCTAAGATAAGTCAAAATTTGATTACCTATTGTCCTGCGACACCCATTGTGTCCTTATTTGATATGACATGATTTGTTGCCATGGTCTCGTTTGGCCCCTATAATACACAACATAGTCCATGATGTTTAGTACACCAATTATATAATTTCAACCAATATGTTATCCGACAAAAAACCTCACTTTACTCATATATTTGACATATTGATATAACATAGTTTATATAACATTATCTCTTCTGTGTTGTAGCATTTGTGAATTCATAAACAACATACTCCTTTGGTTGAGGTTGATTTGTCTTCTTACCTTTATTGTATCTGCATATTTTGTATTTGATTCTATGGCCACCTACTTTCCTCTCATTGATTTAGTAGGGATAATTCATCCACATCCTCTTTCCATGGCCTCCTCTGGATCCTGTAATACACAACAATGACATTAGTCACATAACATCCATGCACCAAGATAATGTTGTTGATATTATCTTGTTTTTATATTATATTATTTTCAACTTTTCCATCAAATTTATTCTTTCCTTGCCTTGACATGCCATGCCTTTCCTTGGCATCCCATGCCTTTCCTTGGCATGCCATGCCTAGCCTTGTCATGACTTTCCTTAACATGTCTTTCCTTTCCTTGACATGCCATGCCTTACCTTTCCTTTACACGCCATGCCTTTCCATGCCTTTCCTTTCCATTCCATGCCTTCCCTTGACATGCATTTACTTGCCTTGGCATGACTTTCATTGACATTCCTTGCCTTGCCTTGACATTCCATTTCCTTGACTGAAGAAATTTCCTTGATGCCTCTTCTCATAAAGCTCAATAAAGAAATCTCACCATGGAAATATTTCTGTGCAACTAAGATCTTGAACCAAGTTTGGAATTTCAATGTGTGCTCACCATGTTGTACATATTAACATGGCATTGGTCGTCAAGATCATAATCTATATCTCCTAGAATAAAATCAACGATATCATACTTAAACCTAAAGACTTTTCTTGATCTATCTTTTATGGGTGTGCAACAAATAATTTTTGGTAGTAATAAATATCTACTTGCACCTTGACTTACAAACACATTAGTCTAAATATATTCATCATATCCTACTCACAATCATGTTTCCATCAATATTGAAATCAATATTTCTCTCCCTGCAATCAATAGTCTCAACAATTAATTAAACTACAATGAGGAACTAAGATAAATAAGAAAAATACACTTAGGTCTTGTTCCTTTTATCGTAAAGGTGGACATCTTGATGAAGATTGTAGGAATAAGTTGCAACCATTGAAAGATACCATGAAAACACATAATATTGGGTTCAATACTTCATCATCTTCTACTTCTTCTACAACTCTTGTTCTTTTTGTAATGGCATGTCAACCAAATCATGAATGGATTTTAGACTCAAGGGATTCTCATCATCTTGTTAATAATAAGGATTTTTTCTCTAGTCTATATGTTTGTACAAACCAATAGATTTTTTTGGATGATAGTTATCCTTTGGATGTTATACATGGAGAAAAAAGAGATATTTGTAATGTTAAATTTAACAATGTACTCTAAGTTACTAATTTAATAATGTATAGAGTTGGATTTGGTCTATTGGTGGAATTCTCATACACCATGCTTAAACATTCTGAATCAACTTCCTTTAAGTTTCTTTCACCTTTGATTTCTTGGAAGGCCTTATCCAACTCGACCTTCTTAGTGAAATATACTATGGGTAGGATTTAGAGGAACCTTTGAGTTAGAGTCCATGCTAATATGGAAAATTGTAAATGATCCCAAATATTCAAAGCTATCTGATTATCCCCTTGATCTACCACATCTAGTAATTATCTTTCTTTAGCTCCCATTTTTTCATCATATTTTCTTTGGCTATGAAAAACCAAATTATCATCCCAAGGCGAGGGTATACCACATGTCTCCATATATGGCACATCATTCATGAAAATGCAAAAGATTTATAATATGAACCTTGTTTTCCACCTCATCTCTATTTTCATCCAAAATTTGCCTCATTTATCAATGTAGCTCATCAAATTATGATTAGAATTACAACTTCTTTCTAAGGAAAGGAATGAATCTCATAATTAAATCCCACATAAATATTTAATACTTCTCAATTTTAGCCTTCTTTCTTCATATCTTCTTTTCTTTTTTCAACCAAGGCCCATGCAAGGCCAACCACATATTCAATCTATTGACTATTATCTTTCATATGCCTTTAATTCCCTAACAAATTCATCTATCATGTCCTTCAATTGATTTTTATTTGGATATTTGGTCATGGAATATATGGGAACTAGAGGAAACTTCTTGTTTTGTTCTTGGTTGAGTCTAAATTCAAGAGTGAAAATTGCTACTCTTGATTAATCTAATTGTGATGTCAAGGAGCAATTTATCATTTTCAAAGGTATTCTCGACACACAACAACCTTATGGATGTTGTGCATGCCAAATTGGCATGCACAACAACCATATTGGTTGTTGTGCATGAAAAATTGCCATGCAAAATATCCAATAGGGATGTTGTGTGTCAAGACTACCTTTGAAAATGATAAATTACTCCTTGAAATCACAATTAGTATATCTATTATATCTACCAATACTAAAATGCATGATTTGAGGATTCATATGGGTACAATGCAACCACATTAATTGGCATTAGGATATAATACAAAATTTTGAGACTTATATATCATATGTATCATTTTCACACTCATGGCACTAGATTCCAGCTAGGGGAACCCCTCTTCTATGACTCTGTCGCCAAGAAAAGTGTTTGTTAGAGGATCTTCAGAACTAGGATTTAACTCAGTGAGGCACGATAAAATTTGACACGGGGTTTAAACTTTAAAATCCCCTATGTTGGGAGATTGTGGGAACCATGGTCATGTGGGAATTGGTCATACACACCTTCCGGAGCTTACAAAACTCAGTTATGTCGCTCGGTTGTGATTTTGTGCCCCCAGACGAAATTGTCATTGTGTATCTGAATGGCTTTAGGAGGCGAGTTGCAACTCACCATAGCACCCAAACCATGCATTGTATCAACAAAAAGCCAACTTTGTTGGACTCATGGCACCAGATTCCAGCTAGGAGGACCCCTCTCCTGTGATTTTGTCACCTAGAAAAGTGCTTGTTAGAGGATATTCAGAACTAGGGTTTAGCTCAGTGAGCCACAATGAAAATCCAACAGAGGGGTTCAACTTCCAAATCCCATGTGTTGGGTGATTTTGGGCACCATTTTCATGTGTTCATTGGTCATACACACCTTTTGGAGCTTACAAAACTTAGTTACATCGCCTAGTTATGATTTTGTACCACCAGACCAAATTGTCATTGTGTCCCTGAATGGATCCAAGATGCTAGTTGCAACTCTCCATAGCACCAAAACCATGCCTCAAATCGACAAAACGCTAGTTATTTTGGACTCTTGTCACTAAATTACAGCTAGGGGGACCCCTCTCCTATGATTTCATCACCCAGAAAAGTGTTTGTTAGAGGATATCTCGAAACTAGGGGTTAGAGGATCTCCAGAAATTTATGGTTACGATTACATGTATCATTTTCATGGCCTCTAGTACCATATTATTGAGTTGTATCATTTTGACATGTTTCATGTTGACTTATATGGTTTGGACATGATGTATCATATTGACTTGTATCATTTTTTGTTACATAATTTATGATTTTTATTTATATCATTTGTACATGATGTATCATTTTAACATATGTCGATTGTTGGACATGTATCATTTTCATATGATATTGATCTACTGGCATATATATTTTACTTTCACTTGTTTTAGTTATATATGATGATGATTTTATCAATATTGACTTGTCATTTTTTATATATTGAAAGTGGTTGATGATTTTTGGATGCATATTTATTACGTATGATGGTTTTGATTTATTGCTCATGATGGATATTGTCAAATTCACTTAAACTATAGATATTTGATTGACTTGTTTTAATTATAGATGATGATCATGTTATAATAATTATCTTGTTATTATATATATATTGGATGTTGTAGATTATATTTTAATGGAGATTTAATAAGTATAATGATGTTGTTAATTTGTATGGATGTACATTTCCCTAAAAATTTATTTATAAATTTTATCCTATAAAAAATTTGAAATACATTTATATGACTAGCTTACTGTATAATCATATAAGTTATTTAAGAGACATGATATATTTAACTAATTAAATTGAAATAAAACATATTAAATTAATAATTGTAAGCAAAACAAGAAGCATTGTTGGAAGCATGAAAACAAGCAACAATGGAAGCCAAATTGGAAGCCACACCGTAAGAAAAACTGGAAGAAAAACTAGAACCCAAACCAGAAGAAAAATTAGAACCCAAACTAGAAGAAAAGCGAGAAGAAAAACTAGAATAAAAACTAGATGTAAAACTGGAAGCCAAACCGGAAGCCAAACTAGAAGAAACATTGGAATCCATATCAGAAGAAAAACTGGAAACCAAAACATAAGCCAAAATGGAAGAAAAATTGGAAGGCATATCGGAAGAAAAACTAGAAGTAACACCTGGAGCTAAACCTAGTGCTATTCCTGGTGCCAAACTGGAAGAAAAATTTGAAGCCATATCAAAAGAAAAACTGTATGTATAACGAGACGCCAAAACAGACACAAAAATGGAAGAAACATTAGAAGGCATATCAGACACAAAATTGGAAGCAACACTTGGTGCTAAACCTGTCGCTATTCCTAGCATTAATCCTGGTGATATTCCTGGTGCTAATCCTGGCTCTATTCCTAGTTCTAAACTTGGCGCTAAACATGGTGCTAAACTTGGTGTTATTCCTAATGCTAAACCTAGCGCTATTCCTGCCATTAGTTTTCTGGTGCTAAATATTGTGCTAACTCCAACGCTAAATTTGGCGCAATCATAAAATGTCCATATTGTGCCCAGTTTTACACCAGAAAAGGTGTTTGATTCATGGAGTAAACTAAACTAAATAATGATGTTATTTTAGGCACTAATTTAATGTTCTGTTGTAGTGTTCATGTTGGAAGATTGGTTGTTGTCATTGATGTTAACCCTAGTCATTGGTTTTGGATCGCAATATTGATGAAGGTATTTGGACATGAAGGAAAATGCACTTGAAGATACAACACCCATGGATGGATAGTATACATCATGTTTTTTCTGGTGGTATGTGGAATGTCATGTGAATCCTCATGGTTCAGGAGAAATGAAGTTTTGATAATGACAAAGTGAATTGAAGAAGGAAGTACATGTAGGCCCTGAAGATAATTAAAGAAAAGAATTATGAAATAAGAAAGTGTTAGGTCAAACCTAATGTTAAAAGGAAGTGACATAAATGGTATAAATAAATTTCATTATACATTCATCTTAAATACAAGTCAAATTTCAGAGGGAATCAGAAGTAATGAAGGCTAGATTTCAAGGGAGGATGAAGTATTTTGGTGATGTGTTCTAAGGTATGTTATTTTCGGGTCATCTTACCATTTTTTCTATAACATTTTTTCTAGAATGATTCAGATGGTTAAATTGGTATGGTATTGAGAAGACATTTCAAGGTACCTATGTTAAAATTTTAAGCTCTTGATTCACTATAATTATGGGGATACACTCTGTGGAAGATAGGGTTTTTTACTAGTCCTGAAGCTAGTAAATAAACAGGTGTTCCGGGTAAAAAAGTCATAACGTTTTCATAGAGAATCCAAATGGAATGAGAACAATTTCATTGGAAATAGTACGGACTGTAGTTTATTGTGTGTGAGTTTCAGAATCCTATGTTAAATATTGAGCGCGGGGTATTCTGTACAAGTTTGGTCTCCTGAATAAACCAGAATTAAATAAGGTCTACAATTCTTTCTATAACTTCCTTTTGGGGAGGATTCAAGGAGAGAAACTTGGAGATGTTTCAGAAAATACATTGAGTACTATTGTTTATAGGATCAGAGTATTCCAAGAATTGAATAATTTTATAATTTTAAGAATTCTCATGAAGCATTATCAGGTTCTATGTGATGGTTGGTTGATGGTGATGATTTAATGTAAAGTTTTATTATCTCTCATATATTCTTGAGTGGAAGGAAGAGGCAAGGATGGAGATTTAAACCCTCTCTTGATATTGGAGGATTGTATCTTCCTCTTGGGGTTTTATCCCTCCCTTTACATTTGGAAGTTGTAGTTGTTGGTCACTATAATTGCTTAATTAATTTCAAACAACCAAGTGAAACATAAATTATCAACCCAGGGAAGTCTTTTGTTTCAAAGATAGTTGCGCACTATATATGCTCAATTCCAAAAGCACTTAGTGTTGTAGTA
>SNQJ01S0111463.1:0-20925 GCA_010110895.2 Picea sitchensis | reverse complement strand
ATCGACCAATCCCACTCCTCCCTTGAAGAGTGCCAAAGTGACTGATCCAGTCCCTTCCTTGTTTGGTCCCACCCTTCATCTGAAGAGTGCCAAAGTGATTGCTCCATTTACATCATCAGTCAATCCCACCCTTCCTCTGAAGAGTGCTAGGGTGGTTGATTCGATCCCATCATCGATCGATGCTACTCTCCCTCTAGAGAGTAAACCCGATATTGCCCACATTTTTCTCGTTGATATAGAATCTATCATGCTGGGGGGTTTTATCACTCCAAGAAACTCTTTGGGGTTGTAAGCCAAAGATGCTTGGTAACTTAAGAAAAGGTAATTTAGGTATGCTTGGATCAATGGGATAACTCAATTATAGATGGTATTCAGACAGTAAAAAAGAGAATCCAATGAACCAGTGCTCTCAAGGATCAGTAATCAGATGATAGATTTTTGAGTGGGTGAGAAAACAATGCTTATAAACAAAATACAAATGTAGGGTTTAATAAACAATGAGAAGAAGCTATTAACCAAGTTATGAGCTAACCAATGAGATTACAGTCATTTGTAGCTAAAACAACTTGAATAAGAGTATAGAAGGAAAGGTGAGAATCTGAAATTGATAGAGAGAGAAAACTATGATTTGTATTATCATACTGAAAAGTCTGTTTATGATAAGTATTTTCTGTATCCAAAATCGAACCCCCCCAGTCTTCAAGATTGAATCCTCTTGTTATCTCAAAAAAAAGGCATTTATAGCCTTTACAACAAGTCTCAGATCCTATAAATCTAGATCTGATATGCTAAAGATAGAATAAAATCAAACTAATGATGATGTGTAAAATAAAGACCTAATGGTAGGGTCAAACCCTTATCACTAAATCTTCAATGATCTTCGACAACTCCAATAATCTTCACAGTCTTCATTAACCTGTAGAATGATGACAAAGCACTTTGACAGCCCTCTATGACAGCTGGGAATTTTTAGACCAAAATAGAAAGGCCACTTGGTCTTCTTGCCTCAACATTTGCCTCAAAAGCTGGAAAGGGATATTGATTTGTATTCCCTTAATTCATATCTTTCGTAAAAAAACTATCCCCATGTGATCTGGAAACAAGAATCCTCGATCTGGGAAAAAATAATAGTGATCAACCAGTATTTGCGCTTTTGGTGGATTAGAGACCAAAATTCATGGAGGGAAAGCTGTCGAAAGCAGAGCTTTCGATAGCTAACAATGCCTTTTGAAACCCGACTAAGCTGTCGAAAGTGTAGACTTTCAAAACTATTTTCAAAATTGCAAAAATGAATTATTTCAGTCTATTTCACCATTTAGATAGCTTGCATGAAGTGGTTTTATATTTGCCCGGGATTTTGGATTTTATTTGAAGGAGATCCTGATAACTATTTGAAGTTTTGCCAATGAAGATACTCTTGGAAGCATTAAGGACACATGTAGTAAGGCTGCCACTCTTGACTCTGACACTTCCTTATTTCCTCATCAAAGAGCATTTGGTTGGCAATGAAGTCCCGTAATGCAGACAAGAGACTTTTGTGCTTTGATCTAGGAACTTATTTTACTGGAAACTTGACATGATCTAGTGCTTTTGAATCTCAAAAATATGATGAAGAAATGTTGAATTCTGGCATAAAATCCAACCTTGGAGCATTTTCAGACACATCAAGAGATTGATCTTCATTGGTCACATGCTGAACTGATTCAAGACATGAATCTTGCTTATTGGTTGATATAAATGATGGAATTTTGGTTGATGTTACACCATCACCATTGTTTGCACACATTTCTTGTTCTTTTCTAACATAAATACTTGTGGAGAGCCTAGGTTGTACATCAGGAGGTAATTTGACATTACCAGTGATATGAAACTCAAAGGATCTTGCACTCTGCACTTCACTAACATTTTGATTATTCTCTTTCCCTATCCTGACAGATGTAACAATACTTATCCCCTGAAATAAGAGTTCCCTATTTCTTCATCACCATAATTTTGAATGCTTAATCAAGAGTGTCCATTCTGGAGTGTTTTTCATTGATGTGTGGCAGTAGTGGAAGCTGGACCAAGATGCCATGTACTTCAGGATTAACATTCAGGTCAAGAACTGCGTCTAGAAGATTTTCTTCTGATACATCTCCTGGTAAGTCTACATTAATGGATTTTAAGACAACCTCTGCACATGCTTTCCTCTTCATGCATACATAAGTCTGGGAATCTTCCTTCACACCCACAATTATAACAGCCAAACCAGGCACCTTGCCATATTTCTAGGAGAGATAAGTGACATCTTGGGCGACCTCATTGTGAATAGATTGGGCAATGTCTTTCCCATCGGTATCAAATCAATGGCAACCCTCATTTTCCTTCATGAAACAGAGCAAGAGGAGACTGTATGGATAATCCTGATACAACGCTGCCATTATAAGATCCCCCTCATTCTCCCTCTCTTCATCATCCACCGCGATGACAAAATTGCCTTGGTGAATGGCTTCTATAGCATTATGGATGGACCATAATCCCTTTGATGGGAAATCAAGATCAAAATCATCTTCACTAATGAAAACTTGATTATCAGTTTCAGTGGTGATCTCCACTATCACAGTATTGAATGCAATTGCGTCTGTCTCTATGACTTGGTGCTCAACATTGATGTGTAAATGTAGTTTCGATATCGTAACCCAAAAAATGACAATTTTTGTGGACAGAAAAAGAAAAACACCAAAAACCCATCATCAATAGACTTATGACTGAGTTTGACCTGATGACTTGGCCTTTTCAAGAAGAGCAGGCTTAAAATAGTAATTGAAGAAAAAACATGCGCCCCATATGCTATCCCCCCGCCTGGCACACTTCTTTCACACTTTGGAGAGACTCTGGAGCCCTTCTGGCTCCTGGATATGGGACCCCAAACCGGTCTCAAAAATGTCAGAAGAATCATTCAACCAAAATGGCAGAGGGATTATCTCCACGACAATGAACTTTGAAAAGACCATTAGTATTTCGCCAAGATACTCTCACCCCGTTGATATCAGTGAAAATAAATCTTACCATAATTAAATACCCTTTTTCATCCTCATAAATAGTCTTTGTTGCTGTAACAGGTCCACATGAATGTCTCATCACTCCTGAAAAATCATTCGACCAAGATGGTGTATGATCCTGAATTTGAATTTCAAGGTCTTGGTTTCTTTCAAAAGGTGAAGATGTGGGCAAAGAGTATTCATCCTCGTTGTCCAAAGAATACATATATTATCAATGAGGAGTGGATAGGTATAATGTTTAGCATTTGTGTTGGACTTCGTGTGTCAACTTGTGAGTTGGGATTATGGCTTGGACTTGTGGGTCCTTATACTTTTGGTTAAAAAAGGAAAACCCGAGAGGTAGGTTAGGTAAAAAAATAAATCCAAATTCATATAGAACTTGAAATATGAATAGACTTAGGTATAGGGAATAGGTATAGATTAAGTCCTTAGGTCACTATGCACACACCACTCTTATTTTGATAATTTTTTACAAAAACTTAATAAAAACTAGGAACACATCCAAATCAAAAATCTCGGGCAGGATTAATCATGTTTTGATTTTGCAGGTCAATATGGCAGATCCAAAAGACCTTCTGGGAAATGATGAGGTATATCAAGATTCGATGGAAGACTCGGAGCTCATGATGATAGGCCAAAAGACAAAATTTGATGTAAATATGCTCAAAACACTTTCAAATTTTGAAGACAAATTTGAGTGCTAACATCTGGCTCCAATTGGTATGGAGACCTCCCCATGAGGTTTCCAAGAACCTAGTAGACCATGTGCCTTGTCCGTTGGGTTATGGAGTCATCTGGCCTGTGCAACTGATCTTTGGAAACCTGTAGATTGTTCTGCTTATTCATTGAAATCAACAACTATAACTAGTCTATCTGCTCATATGAAGAGCTTATTCTACTACCTATTCCTACTTCTAATCAGTAGAAGTGAACTGATCAAGTAAAACTGAATCTCCAATGCAACCAATTTAGAAACTGATTAACCAATAATCTCCTCAATCTCGACCCAAAAAATATAGAAACCCATAGCGTGAAAAAATGTAATTTGTTAAGATAACACAACCATCCTTCATCCAACAAAAACATTTTGACATTTATGCTGCTTATAGAGTCCAAATAGTCAACAATAGGGTCATAAATATCACCAAAAAATACCTTTCTTTGCTGTTGTTTCAACTGAAAATGGAAGTGATGTTGGATGCCTTCAATGTTGAATATGGACTGCTGATCTGAACTTTTTTGCTCCTCTTCATATATGCTGTAATCTTTCTTTGTTTGCAGGCCAAAAAATTGAGATCTTCCCTCATCATCTACTGCAGATCCAACACTTTCACCTACTGATTTGTCAATCTGCTCATCACCTTTAAAGTTTTCAGAGGAAAAAATTTGATCTTCATGACAACCATCTTTAATAGATGCATTTAATACAATGTCAAAAGCATCACTACGGTTATCATCCTGAAGATCACCCATCTCTTGATCATGGTGAGAGGTATCTTCTGTTGCAGCAAAATATTCATGAATGTTTGGATCTTTATTCAATAAATAAAACTCATGACATCATTCGGGATATAGAAAGTCAGCTGAAAATATTCCTTTACAAAACACATGGAAGGCAGCATGAAACTCTGCCAAAGAGCTGACACTTGCACTAGGTAGAGACCGGTATCAATCACGAGCAATCCCTTCTAATGAAAAATAGAATAGCCGGATCTGAACTTCCTCATGCACTACTTGCAACCGATGCATGCAATCATGAAAATCCAGCAAATGTTCAGCTGGAACTTCCCACTCTTCTCCTCGAAATCTGGAAAGATTGTTCTCCCATTCATCTCTACTAGGCACTGGATGAGGAAAATGAGAAATACTTGAAAAATCACAGAATGCATACTTCTTTGCTAAGATCCTGTTGATGTCATACCAATGGAGTCTCCAACAAGTCCGTCCTTCATGGAGTCACCAAATAGATAATTACAACTGAATGATATCCAGACTTTGTCTATCATCAAAGCTGGATCTATGTCGTCTCCCAAGGAAGTTGAGCTGCAATCTCCTCTCCCCGGCAATGACGCCAATTTGTTAGCTCTCCAAGAAACTCTTTGGGGTTGTAAGCCAAATATGCTTGGTAACTTAAGAAAAGATAATTTAGGTATGCTTGGATCAATGGGATAATTCAATAACTAATGAAATGGACAACTCATCATACATTCGAATAAGACAGTGCTTTTAGAGATCAATAATAATAAAAAATAGTTTAAACATGGGATGAAGAATACTAATCTTGGTAACCACATACAATAAGGTGTAGGGTCATGCAAGATAGCAAGGATGTTCTCCAATTCAATTTTATGAGCTTAATAAAGAGATGAAAGTCTTTAGATGCTAAAACAAACTGAATTCAAGTGCAGAGAGATGAAATACATGACCAATCTGATATTGAAAACAAAAGAAAACTGTGATTCTATTATCAAATAAGAGTCTATTACAGTAGCAAAAATGTATCCAAGATTGAACCCCCCCAGTCCTCAAGACTGAATCCTCTTGTTATCTCGAAAATATAGGCATTTATAGCCTTTACAACAAGTCTAAGATCTGATATACTAAAGATAGAATAAAATCAAACTAATGATGATGTGTAAAATAAAGACCTAATGGTAGGGTCAAACCCTTATCACTAAATCTTCAACGATCTTCAACAACTCCAATAATCTTCACAGTATTCATTAACCTATAGAATGATGACAAAGCACTTTGACAGCCTTCTATGACAACTGGGATTTTTTAGACCAAAAATAGAAAGGCCACTTGGTCTTCTTGCCTCAACATTTTCCTCAAAAGCTAGAAAGGGATATTTATTTGTATTCTCTTAATTCATATCTTTCGTAAAAAACTATCCCCATGTGATATGGAAACAAGAATCCTCGATCTAGCCAAAAAGAAGAGTGATCTACCAGTCTTTGTGCTTTCGGTGGCTTAGAGACCAAAATTCATGGAGGGTAAGCTGTCGAAAGAGGAGCTTTCGACAACTAACAATGCCTTTTGAAACCCAACTAAGCTGCTGAAAGTTCAGACTTTCAAAACTATTTTCAAAATTGCAAAAATGAATTATTTCAGTCTATTTCACCATTTAGACAACTTGCATGAAGTGGTTTTATATCTGCTTGGGATTTGGGATTTGATTTGAAGGAGATCCGAATAACTATTTGAAGTTTTGCCAATGAAGATACTCTTGGCAGCATTAAGGACACATGTAGAGTAAGGCTGCCACTCTTGACTCTGTCACTTGCTTATTTCCTCATCAAAGAGCATTTGGTTGGCAATGAAGTCCTGTAATGCAGACGAGAGATTGTTGTGCTTTGATCCAGGAACTTATTTTACTGGAAACTTGACATGATCGAGTGATTTTGAATCTCAAAAAGATGATGAAGAAATGTTGAATTCTGGCATAAAATCCAACCTTGGAGCATTTTCAGACACATCAAGAGATTGATCTTCATTGGTCACATGCTGAACTGATTTAGGACATGAATCTTGGTTATTGGTTGATATAAATGATGGCATTCTGGTTGATGTTACACCATCACCATTGTTTGCACAGATTTCTTGTTCTATTTTAATAGAAATACTTGTGGAGAGCCTAGGTTGTACATCAAGAGGTAATCTGACATTACCAGTGATATGAAACTCAAAGGATCTTGCACTTTGAACTTCACTAACATTTATTCTCTTTACCTATCCTGACAGAAGTACTAATACTTATCCCTTGAAATTAGAGTTCCCTGTTTCTTCATCACCATAATTTTGAATGCTTAATCAAGAATTTCCATTCTGGAGTGTTTTTCATTGATGTGTGGTTGTAGTGGAAGCTGGACCAAGATGCCATGTACTTCAGGATCGACATTCAGGTCAAGAACTGCGTCTAGAATATTTTATTTTGATACATCTCCTGGTAAGTTTACACTAACGGATTTTAAGCCAACCTTTGCACATGCTTTCCTCTTCATGATTACATAAGTTTGGGAATCTTCCTTCACACCCACAATTATAACACCCAAACTAGCCATTGGCATATTTCTAGGAGAGACAAGTGACATCTTGGGTGACCTCATTGTGAATAGATTGGGCAATGGATTTCCCATCAATATCAAATCAATGGAAACCCTCATTTTCCTTCATGAAATAGAGCAAGAGGAGACTGTATGGATAATCCTGATACAACACTGCCATTATAAGATCCCCCTCATTCTCCCTGTCTTCATCATCCACCGTGATGACAAAATTGCCTTGGTGAATATCTTCTATAGTATTAGGGATGGACCATAATCCCTTTGATGGGCAATCAAGATCAACATCATCTTCACTAATGAAAACTTGATTATCAGTTTCAGTGGTGATCTCCACTGTCACAGTACCGAATGTAATTGCGTCTGCCTCTTTGCCTTGGTGCTCAGCGTTGATGTGTAAACGTAGTTTCAATCTCGTAACCCGAAAAATGACAATTTCTGTGGACAGAAAAAGAAAAACACCAAAAACCCATCATCAATAGACTTATGACTGAGTTTGACCCAATGACTTGTCTTTTTCAAGAAGAGCAGGCTTAAAATAGTAATTGAAGAAAAACCATGCGCCCCATATGCTATCCCCCTGCCTGACACACTTCTTTCCTACTTTGGAGAGACTCTGGAGCCCTTCTGGCTCTTGGATATGGGACCCCAAACCGGTCTCAAAAATGTCAGAAGAATCATTTAGACAAAATGGCAGAGGGCTTATCTCCACGACAATGAACTTTGACAAGACCATCGGTATTTTTCCAAGATACTCTCACCCTGTTGATATCATTGAAAAGAAAGCTTACCATAATCAAATACCCTTTTTCGTCCTCATAAATAGTCTTTGTTGCTGTAACAGGTCCACATGAATTTCTCATCACTCCTGAAAAATCATTCGACCAAGATGGTGTATGATCCTGAATTTGAATTTCAAGGTCTTGGTTTCTTTCAAAAGGTGAAGACGTGGGCAAAGAGTATTCATCCTCATTGTCCAAAGAATACATAGCTTATCGATGAGGAGTGGGCAGGTATAGTGCTTGGCATTTGCACTGGACTTCATGTGTTGACTTTTGATTTAGGCTTATGGATTCGACATATGGGTCCGTATAATTTTGGTTAAAAAAGGAAAACCTGAGAGGTAGGTTAGGTAAAAAACAAATTTCAAATGCATATAGAACTTGAAATATGAATAGACTTAGGTATAGGGAATCGGTATGGATTAAGGCCTTAGGTCACTATGCACACACCACTCTTGTTTTGATAATTTTTTACAAAAAATTAATAAAAACTAGGAACACATCCAAATCAAAAATCTCGGGCAGGATTGATCATGTTTTGATTTTGCAGGTCAATATGGCAGATCCAAAAGGCCTTCTGGGAAATGATGAGGTATATCAAGGTTCAATGGAAGACTTAGAGCTTATGACAAATGGCCAAAAGACAAAATTTAATGTAAATATGCTCAAAACACTTTCAAATTTTGAAGACAAATTTGAGTGCTAATAGGGGGCATTCCTCCTCCCCCGAAATCCCCTCCAAGCAATGAAGCCATCCTTCTTGATTGGGGTGCGCTAACTGGACCTTGTATTCCCTCTCACATTCCTTTCCAGATTAAAGTACAAGTTTGTGGTCAGTAAGTTCCTCAAATGTTGATAGATGAAGGTGCACCTGTTAGTATTTTTTCCTCTATTGCTTGGAACGCTTTGGGTTGTCCTTAGCTTGCGTTGGTTATGTAGAATCTGTTAGATTTTAACAGAAGAACCAATCAACCTTTAGGGACCCTTCCTCAGTTTCCCATAACCTTGGGAGGGAAAACTTTCTTTATTGATGTCATGGTAGTCCAAGACCCCTTGGATTTCGCTTTACTCCTTGTGCGCGATTATGTCTATGCCATGAATGCTATTGTGTCCACTCTTTTTTTTGTGATATATTTCCCTCACAATGGAAGAATGGTGACTATTGATCAACTTTCGTTCATTGGTACTGACTGGATTACCTCCCTAAATGGTTCTTATATGAAGACAGTATCGCCCCTGCCACATGTCAACTATGTGGCGTTGTCCCCCATGACTTCAACTTCTGATGATTTGGATCTGGTAGTTGACATGGTGCTCTCTTTGGTAGGGTTATTGGAGCCTGATCTCCTTGTTGAGTACATTTTTATGCTTCCATTTTGCTCTATAAACCATACTTTTGCCTCTATATCCATCCATTTTTTCTTCATTTCATTCCATATTTTCCATGAAACTGCATATGCAAGGTATATTTGTCATTCTTTAGCTTAAGAATTGAGTTTTCTAAATTTTAGCATTAAAATTGAAAATTTATCAGAAATTACAGGATTTGACCAAATCCCGTAAAAGCTCCGTGGTTTGTATACTTGCAGGACACCTGGGTGAAATCTAAGACTTGGGTCGTGTTCCCTGATGTACAAGGATGGATAATGAGCTATCATATTCGAAATCTGAGCCTTCCAGATGTCCAGTCAATGCTGGTCAAATAGGGCCACTTCAGCAGAAAATACCCCATTTCAGCCTTAAATCTTGGATAGTTTTGGATTTTCGTGGGATTTGACCATATATTGTGGATATGAAGGAGGCATTCGACCCTCCTAGGATATTATGGATCTAATCATGATATTTAGGAGACTTATTAGCATTTTTAGTTTTGAGACTCTTGTATAAATACTCTTAAGTCGAGACTAGTAAGACAATCTTGATGTGAATGAAGAAACTTTGGAATTTGCACTCTTGAAGATCAGCTCTGTGTTTTGTTCATGTGAATGCTTATGATATGATGATTTGAATGATACTGGAGCTCTTTCTTAGCTGAGTCAACTCAAGTGTATCAGTGAAGCATTGGAGGGCCCCCTTTGCCAAACTAGTACACTCTTTCTTTGTGTTCTTTTTCAAGTACATGTTTTAGATCAGATCTTGTTGTAGATGAGTTTTATCTTGCTGTAGTTAGATGAATTTCATAGCTAAGTTATGTGATTAATGTTTTCAAGCCTTCCTCATATTGTGAATGATTTCTTGAATAAGAATTCAATGTGTAGTTTGCCTTCAAGCATTAAGATAGTCATGAATGCTTTTTGAGTTATTTATGCTTTCAGTACTTTGATTTGATTTGATGATAGTTGTTAATGAATGAATGAAAGAAGACAATGAATGCATCTCTTGAATAAGAGTTTGTTCTGCTGGCATTTGATAGGCCTTAGAACTAGTTCGAACATCTCTTGAATTCTTACTTTTTACTCTTTAGAAAAACAATTGCTAATTACTATTACGAGATCTATGAATATGACTTCTGATAGAAGCTTAGCATCTCTTTCACATTTAGACTTAGAATGGGTTTTGGTTTATCTCCATTAAAGATAAAAACTATCTCTAAATCCATATACTTTAGACGTGCCTCTAAGTCTTACAAACAAGGATTGACAATCATTTGTACTCTAATTTACATCAATAGATTGGAACCTAGCACTCCTTACCCCTGTCGCGACCCTCGACATGTGTTCCTTCAGTGTTTTCTTCCATCTAGGGAATATCTCTTGGAAGCCATGGCCGAGTTTTCCATGGCATGGTGTCCTTCTGGAGCATTTTCTTCTTGGAAGCCATGATGAAGAGGTCGAACATAGTTTTCTCTTCTCTATGGAAGCTTCGTTAAAATGAAACAGAGGTCCACGAGCATAGTTTTCTATTCTCTGTAGCAATCTCGTTAAAAAATGAAAACTGAGGAGTCTGAGCATAGTTTTCCTCCTATAGAAAGCTAGTTAGAAAAATTAAATGAAGCTTTGAGAGCATAGTTTTTCCTCTACTTAAGATCGTTAAAAATGAAACAAAATAAAGGATTGGGCTTTGGAGCCACGAGCATAGTTCTTTTCCTATGTCAATATAGTTAAAAAATGCGTGATTCTTGAACCTTCTTTTCATCACCCTTATCCTTTTTCTCTCCATCTAGTAGGCGGTGACAAACTCAAAATTAGGTGAATGAAATGAATCTTAGGAGGGCATGTCTCCAACCCAGCGATGGTCATTCTAGAGTTAAGCCGGTAGCTTTTCAAGAAATTTGGGGCATCACAGAACTTAGTCTTTGTTCTTTTCGTGCTCGAAAAAACAGCAGAATGTGGTAGACTTTTATCTCTTTTTCAGATCCGCATGGATATCTGAAAAAGGAACCCCTTAGAGTCATCTTCGACTCTTTTGGACTCTCTAAACATGAAAATATTGCCGGTGATCTTTTCTCTTCCCACTCATTAAAAGGTTTGAAAGGGCGTCTTTCAAGTGACAATTTATCTCTTTTTTGGCCTCCTTGAGACTAACATTACGAAAAATGACAACATTGGAGTCCTCTTTAAGTTGTTTTTCAAACTCTCTAAATATGAAAAATCACTTAGCTTACCTTCTGGACTTGTTAAGTAGTCAACCCATTTAAGGGACCATATGGGATTGAACCCTTTCTTCTTCAGGTTCATTAAACAAAGGAAGGGGACTTACCGAAGGTGAGTCAAATCGAGCATGTGTTACCCTTCTCAAACTTGTTATATTAAAAAGAGGTACTCGTCTACCTATATGGGGGAAAAATTGAAAGAAGTAAGCCAAATAGTTTTTGAGAACACTACCAATATCTACGATTACCATGAACATAGCACTTTGTCTTTGCAAGAATTTTAATCTGCTGAACCTCTTGTGCGAGAGCCAATCCTCACGGTTCTTTATTCCTTTGGGTCACCCAACGTAATTCACATTATCCATTGCATTATCATGTTTTGGTCCATGTCATGTTTCTTTTGTTGTCGTATTTCAAGGGAAGTATCGCCTCGAGATTCAACCATCACAAATATCTTGTTTCAATACCCATGTCAATCCATGTTCATTTGATATACAAATTACATCTGTTTTAGTTTCTTGTCATTGATGGGGGATATCAAGACATCCTTGATGGAGTCTATTACTACTCGACTTCAAGACATTATCAAGAGTAGGAATTAGAAACTATTTAGTACTTTGGGTCCTGCATGCATCAATGGCAGGTCTCCTCATGTATGACAGTGGGTTTAAATCATTAACATCTGATTGGATGGTTCCATGGATGTTCAACTTCAAATAATCTATTCACATTAAATGGAGAATGTACTAGAGTATCTTAGGAATCATTAACATCAATGAGTGATTTCCCTCCACAGCTTGTTAACGAGTTTACATCATTGGCCAGGTAATCAAGTGGTTTTACGCATGTTAGACATAAGGACGTATTCACATGGATAGATTTGTACTACATCGGGATCATTAAGAAGACCTTGGGTTGAGTTTTCACTCTTATGTATACTTTTCCCAGGTTGTGAAGGAGTTCTTTTTGAACTATGGAACATATCTTGTTACATAGATCCACTTTGTATTGGTGCATGGCTATGTCTTGTCATCTCATAGATCCACTTATGTATTCTTCGTGGCTTCCTGAATTAGTTCGGGTCATGGAGGTATAGATCGACATTGTATCTTTAGTGGCTATCCATTTTGTGAATATAATTATGGATCCAGTAGTGTATTTTATGGCAGCCATACCTAAAATGTCTTTATCACTCAAGCATGGGTATGCTTGCCTTGGGTTGAAACATGTCATAATATTTGTTTGATGGTTGTGTGTATATTTTTCCAACCTCTCCATGTCCACACCCTTTCTCGAAAAAGTCTAAAAAGTACTTCAATCATCATCATCTTCCTAACTTCATACTTTGGGGGGCAATCATTTACACCTCAAAATTACTCACATCAAATGGAATTAATATGGGGAATGTTGTCATTACAAGTGTTATAAGTGTCAGCATCTTATAGCAAGTGTGTAATAAATACAAGTGTTGCAAGTGTCACCAACACCATGGCCTTTAGTATTTCCTATATCATGCCTCTAATGACATCACAAGACACTTAAGACACCCCAAAGACTAGTTTAAAGAGAAATCGGTTGGCGAGGGTACAAACCTTTTGCCTTTGAAAAGAACCACTAAAAAATGGATTTTTGGAGAGGAGTGCTCCCCTACTCCTTTGTCGAGTGCTGGTGCTCCTTGAGCCTCTTTGGGGAGTGTTTGAGTGCCCCGTGCACCCCTTTGGGCTACCTTTTTAGCAAATTTTAGGTTTGTTGAGACAAATCGAGGGGAAGAATCCCTCAATTCACGAAGGTGGTTGGATTTGAATAGATGGTCAGGCATGATCTTAGGGAATATCATCAACTGAAGGAGAGGAATCCTCAAATCATACCAAATATCTCTCAAGTTGTTGGACCTCTCAAAGGTTATATAAGGAGACCTTCACCATGAGAAGGTATGAAAAAGATTGGAGGTATGATACCTATGATCTCATAGGCAGCATATAGAGATAGTAGAGACTAAGTTGATACCAAACTTATGATCCTATAAATTGGTATTGAAGGAAAAGATTGGAGATGAGAAAATTATGATCTCTGAGTTAGATTTCATCAAAGAAATCAATGTAGATTACTTGAGAAAATGGGTTGGATAAGGAGGCTGGAAGAAGTTGTTGCACTTTCATCAAAGGATTGTAAGTAATTTTACATGTTTTTCAATTTAATAATCAATGCCTTTGTTTCTTTCAAATTTATGTTCATTCCACATGAATTTGTTTGCAGTAGATGGATCTATATTTGAGATAATCACTAAAGTAGGAAGTCATTGTATCTTTGTTTGTTATACAAGACCTATCGAGGGGCCTTTCGGGATCGAAGCTCATCCTAGACTTTTCAAGGACAAACGTTGTTAATAAAGTACATATCTTTCTTCTTCTCATTCATATGTTAGCTTGATTATATCTAAAAGGATAATTTAGTGTCCATGCTAAGCACTTTTCTATCTTGGCCTTAAGAGTCTAGAGACCAAGAGGGATCCACTTGTCCACAAGGGGATTCACCCACAACAAGGAGTGTCTCTGTAATCTTCCTATCCTCTTTGATTGTTTTGCATAGATTTTTGGATATGTTTCTCTCTATTGTTTGGAGCTTGATCCCTTTTCTATCGTTTGTATCCAAGTCGGTCTTGTCAAATGAGATTTTGACTGCTGATAATTTCATCCAAAACTTTTGAGCTACTCTACATATTTTTCTTTTGAATATCCTTTCTTAATGTGACAATCTCTTCTTGGGATTTCCAAAGATTCTATCCTTTTCTTCTATAGCCGTTTTTGGAGTGCTTCTTCAATTATTTTATCTTCTTCTATATGAATCTTCAATTTTGTGATCATTTGTTCTAGTTCTTGAGTGTCTTCTTTCTTGGCTGGATTACGCTTGTAGTTTCTTGTTCTTCTTCTTTTCTCTTATGATAAATTCTATGACACACATTAATTATTCTCTAAAGTCAACACGCCTCTTCAATTTCTTCTTGACTTCTTCACATTCTTCTTAGAGCTTCTTCATATTCTTCTTGAGTCTTATTTGTTAGAGTCTTTTACTTCCATGAATAGAACTCTTCTGTCTCCAACTGTCATTGACTTCATCTTCATCTGATGATGAGATGTCTTCTTTAGTGAATATTTTGAAAAATTTCTTTGTAGTTCTTTTTGCCTTTATATGTGTTTCCCTTTTGGGTAACCTTCATCATTTCTCTTTTTTCTTATGAGGACATTTGTTAGAAAATGACCAATACCATCCTGAATTAAAACAAATTAAGGAAGCTTACCTCTATACCTACCATTGGTTCCCTTGTTGATCTTTTGGTGAAGTTGGCCACTTCTTTATCATCTTAGAGGCGTCACTATTGCTGCTATATTATTCTTGTTGCTTTTTCTTTTTTCTTTGATCTTTTGGATGCTTTGAAGGCTTCTTCTTTTACATCACGGATTTTTCTACATTCGATTCTCATTTCTTATGCTCACGAAGATTCCATGTAGTTAAATTCGATGCTTATTGAGTTTAGATCTGATTTTTCTTCTAGATCTTTGATATCTTAGGGTTAAATATCATGGGAAGAGATCTTAGTACCTTTTGAACAATTCTGATTCTTTGATTTACTTCTCCCAATACTATGATTGCATTCACCATTTCATTTAATCGTAAGAAGTAGTATGCAATATTTATCTTCCTTCATTTTAGTTGTTTTGAGCGCCCTCTATAGGTTTGAAGCTTTGCTTTGCTTTGACTTTATCTCCTTCATAAAGATTTGAAGCTTGTCCCAAATCTCTTTAAGCAGTTACAATGTGTGAAACTTTGGTGAATATCATATCACTAATACCATTCAAAGTGCATTTGTAGCTTTGGAATTATTCTCCAGCGAGTTTACTGCTTTTCATTTGTTGGTGGAACTGCCGGTGATGTGTATCCATCTACAATTGATTGCCAAACTTGAAATCCCACATTGCATGTATATATGTCTTCATCCTTATGCTCCAAAATCATACTTCTATCCATCAAGCTGTGGTATTCCATTTTATACATGTTGGTACTCTCCATGATCTACCTTTCATTGTTTGTGATTTATGAAGGAACACACTCTGAAACCAATTGTTGGAATTACTAAAAAAAACTGAGAGGGGTGGGGTGAATCAGTAATAGCGTAATTATAATATTTTTCTCTAAATAATCCAAGTGTTATATCAATCTTGAAATTATTATCAATAATGAGCAATAGAAATGAACAATCACACACATACGGTACACAGGTGTTTTACGTGGAAACCCAAATGGAAAAAAACCAAGGAATTCTTCTTATATGTCTTGAAGAAGCTACACATTTATTGGAAGCTTTCAACTTCCTTTGTTTCTAGCTACAATTTGGAAGGATGCTCCAACCCCTAGTTTCTCGGGCTACAACGAGGAAAGAGGCTACAACCCCATGTTCTTGGCTATAGGCAGGTGGCTACAACCACACATCCTTGCCACGTCCAACCTCCCTAACGTAGAGTAGAGAGATGAAGTGGAACCACTATCACACTATCACTATAGAGGATATACCACTATAAACATGTACCAATAAACTTAGACCATGCATCCAACCATGCATCAACGTACCTCAGCTTTTAGTATCAGCTGTACCATAAACAAGTGCATGCAACCATGCACCAACCTGTAATCATTTTGTACCATAAACAAGTACATCTACCATGCGGTATGTACCAATCATGTGTCAAGTACTCATCAACTATGACTCATCAATGTACCAGCATCATCAACTATACACCTTATGTATGTACTTATCATCATTGCCTGTCTCAACCGTAGCCCTTATAAATTGTACCTCAACCAAAATCCCTCATCAGATTTCATCATCCAAATATGATTTGTAACTTTGTAATAGACACGGTGTATATAATCACATGCCTGCAAACCTTACTTAACTTTAAACAACAAGAGACTAGCATTTCCATCAAAATTAGCTTTAGTCTCACATGACTAGTTTTAGTTAGTCAATAACCCTAACTTGAAATAATTATAACTTTGTACTTGTAATGAAAAATATATATAGCAGATAAAAATGTTCTTCAATGTGTTTATGCAATTCCTCAGGGTTTCACTACTTGGAACCTCTCAAAAATGAGTTATAGAAAAATGGCATACCTTGTGAATTTTGTCTTATTCTAGAGGCGACCTTGTAGGCAGCCCCACACATGAAATATTTGTTGGGTAGATCTAAAACTGTTATAGATAATACTAAAGTACGTACTCTAACTAACACATTTGGTATCACTAAATTTGGATATGTTATGTAAAAGTTATGACGTTTTTACCCAAAACACTTGTTTTTGACTAAGTTTGAGGACAACCAGGCCTATTTTCCATGGGTGTAACTCTCCAAAATAAAATGACCCACAAGATGAATTGTTACCAAAATATACTTGGATATGTTTCCTCAATGGCATAGCAATTTCACGTTATGAATCATTGTATAAAATTTATTAAGAAAATGGTGAGATGGCCTGTGAAATAACATACCTTAGAAAGCATCATCAAAGAATTTATCACATGTGAATTCCAACCTTCTTTCTTCACCTTCCCTTGAAATTCATCTTATATATACTTTGGTTACCTCAAACACCCTATAGGTATTCAATATGCTCAATTGTATCTCAAATGACTGAGATTTTCCTCTTATTTATACTCTCAAGTGGCTTCCTTAAAACATCTTCTAGGTCCACTTTGCCCACTTTCCTCATTTTAGGGGTTAGCCACTTCTAATTTCTCCATTAAATTTATTATTGAAATGGTTTATTTTGAATTCACTTTAGTTATACCATTAAATTTATTATTGAAATAATTTATTTTGTATTCACTTTGAATTATAGTACACTCATCACTTCACTTTATTATTTACCTTTTAAAATATCTTAAACTACCTTTGAAAATCTCTTAAACCACTTTGACTACTTTGACCTTTTGGGGCTTCTAGATGACATATGAGAGTCCTACAACTTCGTAAGGCCGTAAATATCAAACTGTGAGGAGTTATGTGACGTTCCACATACCACTAGAAATGGACTGACAAGAAATATACATATAGGTTAGTTTCACTGACAAATTCAATGACCTTCATCTCATTATTCCACAAATGAGCATGGGTTCTCTAACCATACTTCTAGGATAACTCAATCTGCAAAGCGTCTTCCCGTGAGTGATTTCACCATAAGGGGACCACTTTGGAGTTCATCCATATGTACTTCTTATCAAACATGACCAGACAATAATGAGTCATCTTTACATGAAACAAAATTGGGTCCATTACCCAAACCTTTGTGCTACTGGGCTTTCTTCAAGGGTTGACAGCAATGACAACTAACCTTAATCAACATGTGGTATCCTGGAATGTGCACACTTCATCATTTTAGTGCAGAGTACATGTTCACACTATACCATGGAAGGTGCACACAAAATTATATCAAACAACTCACCATATTAAGTACATTTGTATTTACATTTACAGTTGGAGTTCGAGTTAGGGGTATTACACCAACAATGCAAGAATTTCCTCAACTGGAGATCATATGAAAACGCTATGCCTCCTGCAAGTTGACCTACCTTGTTAACCACCATGGTACAAGTCGGTTACATGCCATCCCTCATTACTCAAATGCGTGGGGATATCCACGTGTATATTTTCAAGAATATTCTAAAATTTCCAAACCTTATCACTAATATAAGGTTGAGGAAGTCAAAACCATAACCCTAGATGTAAGACACCCACCACGACATAATAAAATTTTCACTTTTCCTCAAGGGACAGAATCCCCTAAGTCCTATGGGGGCCTAGCACAGGCTATTTCTTCCCTATTCACCTCCCTGTGATCGTGGGTTAGGACCACAGGCCAAACAAACCAGGCGCCTTTTTGTGTTTCGTGACTCAACAATACAAGTGAGTCTAATATTAAAGGTAGAATGGCGAGGGGGATTCGGAATGAAACCCTAGTCGTAGATCTGGGCATGCAGATTCTGGACATCCAGATCTACCCGCTGCTTAACTACAAAGCACTAGCTCCCTTTCTTCAATCCCTATATCGATAGGACCACATACGCACCTAAATGCAAGCGCCTTTCACAACTCGCGACCTCACAAGTCGTGAGTCAAAGNATTATTAGTTCTCTCCATGCATGAGCACCGACTAGGGCTAACTACTAGCCTTTCTTACAACTTGCAAGTTCGGGAGTTGAAAGGTTGGACCTCTGGGCCTTTCTTTTACAAAACCCCAAGATGCGAAAGTCAGAGAAGGTTTGACTCCTTCCGGGCTTCTCGAAACTCACAACTTCATGACTTGAGTTGTTGGGCCTTTGTTCTCCTTTCTTACGAGATCCTGAAGTACAAGAAGTCAATAGGATGTTGAATCACGTTTCAAATGACACGTGTCCACCACCTGTCACCACTTATCCCTCTCTCTGGGCATCTTATCGTTACACCACCTATCAACCACGTGGGTCCCACCAAGTGGACATGACACATGTTGCACAAGCTCTTGCAACTCACAAGCTCGAGACTTCTACAATCGAAACTGATTCCCCTCAATCTCCGAGACCCTGATATGTGATATGGCGAGGAGGTCCCGACTCAGTGGTTGCTCCTACTTCTCGCTATTCGGGACTTCACGACTCCAAGGGTTTTGTCTTCTACCTCCAAACTCACGAACCCCTGATATGCGATGTATCGAGACATCATATCCCAAAACTGTCCTTCCTCTTTGATCAATGACCAAGATCACATCGCGATCTCGAGACTCGGTACTTCATGACTCTAAGAGCCTGGTCTTCCACCTCCAAACTCACGAACCCCCGATACGCGATGTATCGAGATGTCAGATCTCTGCCACCTGTCCTCCAACATGGACAGTTCTGATCCTCTCGCAACTTTGCCTTTCGCGAGGTCAAGAGACTTCCTCCTCTGACTCCCGATGTCTGAATCCCTGATAGGGAAGATCTCGCGACATGTTTCCTCTTGTAGACGGTCGACTCATATTCTTTCGAGACTTTGCTGCTCGCAAGGGCTAGGAACTCACCTCTGTAAGTCTCGGTGGCTGAATTTCTGAAATGTATGATTCCATGACATGCGTCCTCTCATAGATGGATGACTCACATTCCCTTTCGCTATTTCGGGACTTCTGATGTTGAGTGCCTAGACTCTTGAATTCCCAAATGCCGATATCTCGATACGAACTCCTCGGGACTTTCGCTCTGCTGCTCTATGCGTGAGGGTTTAAACCTCGTGCAACTCTCGACAGATCCAACGGCTGTCGGGTTTTCTAATTAAGATATGACAGCTCAGATCCGTCCCATGCTGTGCACTCTCCCACTGCTCCCTGGACGTGGAAAAACCAACGGTCCAGATGCTCCCATAGACCCCGGGGATCTACGGTCCCGATTTCTTCGCTACTCATGAAGATGAAGGAAAAAGGGGTTAAGGAATTTAACGCCCTTGTGTGTTCTTCCATTCTAACGGTCGTGAATGACCGCAGATATTCTGACAGGATCTCATCCATCGATCGATACTTATCCCTACGTTTCCATTTCGGGACTTCAAGAGGATCATTCTTCCTCGTACCGGGTTGCTAAGGTTTGCGCTTTTGAATCCTTTTCTAGGTTCTTGGTGAGCTTTCTAAGAAGGGTGTCTCTATGAGGAGATCTACCCAGGTATTTCCTGAGATGGATAAGGATATAGATTTCCCGAGAAACGACTTAAATTCTGAATTGATTCAATGTGCATATATACATATAAATCTATTTATAAACATAAGCCATATGTGGTCCTTCCATTATAATTATGCAACCACCATTCCTAAATCAAAACACTACACAGGCAGTCTTATACTCAAACCATTCATAAAACTGCACAGACTAAGAGCATATATGTCAGCCTATAAATTTCACGATGCAAGATGTAAAACACTTATCAGAAATAACACCAGAAGTGAGTGCAACTACTGAGAGAGGTGCTTGTTTCCACCCAACCGTAGGCTCAACGATTCCGATAGGATTTACCACTAGCCACCCCTAAGCTAAGACCATGATACTGTGAGACTGCGTCTTTTTTTTCCAGTGACCAAGAACGAGGGTTACTCTCCCCCTTCTCTGCTATCATTCACTCAGTGTTTTCCAGAGTTCTCTTCCTCTCCTCACGTATGCCCCCTTTGCACTTCTTCCTCATGCATTTCCCCCTTGCGAGGTTGTGTGTGGCACGATTTCCCTCGCAGTGGTTAGGCCTGAGGCTCCTACGGATGGGTGGTTCACTTCCCCCATCCCTCATTAATTCCTAAGGAGCCATCTACCTACTAACCCGCGAGTAATTTATTTTGGGCCAGTGAGCCTCTCTTGGTTCTCTGGGCTAGTGAAGTCCAAATATGGTATTGGTTTCA